>CAJQZM010039711.1:57506-69108 GCA_907164665.1 Colias nastes
GAGCTTTCTGATTATATTTGTCTACTCTTACGTTTACAACACTCTCAATCATCTCTAATTAAAAAAAAGTTAACATTATTATATTTATACCTATTCAATTAAAAAAGAATCATGTAAATCGGTGTAGAAACACCAAAGTTTTACATGAAATCCATACTAATATTATAAATGCGAAAGTAACTCTGTCTGTCTGTCTGTTACTCAATCACGCCTTAACTACTGAACTGAACTAACAACCAATTTGCATGAAATTTGGTATAGAGATATTTTGATATCCGAGAAAGGACATAGGCTACTTTTTATCCCGGGAAATAGGATAGGTTTTATCCCGGAAATCCCACGGGAACGGGAACTATGCGGGTTTTTCTTTGACTGCGCGGGCGAAGCTGCGGGTGGAAAGCTAGTTCTAAATAAAATTTAATCGTTAACACAATAAGACCATCAAACCCGGCAAAACATGAATGTTGTTAAAATTTGCAATATCCATATAATATATCCATGCAACAAATCATGTTTAAAAATACATATTATGACAATGTAGGCCAATAACGATCATTTTATCGATTTATGTCTATTTATGTATATCTATTTATGTACCAAATTAAACTCTACCTATTTTTTTCCACATGCAGCAATTTTCTACAAACCAAACTTCCACACTCATAATCATTATCAAAAACCACAAAACAACGTAAAAACCGCGAAGTAAAAATCGACGACTCGATTCCCGCTAAAAGTCGACAAGATTCAATTAATCCTTATTAATGAACCCGCTGGAACACCGCCAGGATGTTTGGGGATTTTTGACTCAATTAACATAATTGTAAAGTTTTTCCCCGACTTCGTGGTTTTTCTCCAAGCTTCCGAATAACTGAGATTTTATAACTACCACGGAAGCCCACAATTTGCGGCTTACACGCTTTTTCCATTTGATTGTAAGATTATTTAATTGGAAGCTGCAGCGGATTTAACAAACACTCTTTTTAATCACGCACTTTTTAATCAAGCAGGCTTTTTGAAGGGCCTATGGATTTATATTTTTGGGCTTTTGAATCCTGCTGTTACTACTATACATATATATTCGTTTCAAACTCATACATTTATTTATTCAATAAGACTTCTAGAAGCACTTTTAAATCGTCATTACATATGTTTAACATTTACCACCTTACTTTAAACACAACTTACTAAATATATAAAATATCATCCGCTTGAATCATCCTGTTTCTGAAATATGTGTCAAAATAATACAAATCAAATTACAAATTCATGTTTCTCCATCACACATTAGAAACACATAACACGAAAATATGAACGTTGTTCTGATCAAAATACATTGCTCTTTTTTAATCAGAACACTAAAGTCTGTGAAAGTATTGCCATTTTAAAAATTCAATACGAATGTGACCAGATAAAAAAAAATAATTGCAATTTCGTTCCACGTTCTCGAACGCAATTTAAATTGACCAATCAGCGCGTCACATTTTTCCAACATGGCGTCAGATCGTGAATTAGCCGCGCGGTTTGCATTCTCGTTTTTCACCATGGGGAGTTCTAAATTTCACATTATGGAAATAACGTGTATCTGATACTCAGATAAAAACTGGATATAGGTACTTTGGTGGTGTGCAGTGTACTTAAATAGGTATTTTACCTAAGTATTAATTAAATTTTGAACTTTTTGCGATTTGTGATACTGTTTTTTTTCTTTTTAGTAACTTAAATTCTAAAATGTGAATATTTTATTTTGTTGATGGACAGTTTATTTTAAATATCCAAGTACACTTGTAATACTACATCCACTTGGTTGTACAAAAAGAAAAACCGGAACATTTTATTCCTAAAAAGCTCTACAAAGCCAAGTATTTAGTTTCATCACTGTAGTGGCCCAGTTACAAGGGAAGCGGTTATAACTACATCAGAGCTGCTCAAAGGCTCTCTACTGCAATTACAAGAATAAACATTATTTAGAGTCTGTACTGTGCTCATAGTTATCGAACTTTTTTATCTACTTTTATCTATAATCACTCCTTTTTTCGTAAGAATCATGAATTTCTATATGCTATGTTTTTTCCGCTTGATAAAATATAGCGAATTTAATGGGTTCTCGTACATGTAAGGTTAATATAACACAACTACTACTACTATAAAATATTGTCAGACTAAGTTTAGCCACCACTGAACACCGGACTCAGTGGTGGCTAAGATGATCAGCCATATTTTATAAATTATATTAGTAGAATCAATTCAGTATACATTTCAAATTATAGGCATAAGCTTAACCTCAATTGAACATTTCGAGAAAAACATAAGTATCGTAGTATTTTAGCTGCTTATACAACACATAAATTATAGTCAAAAATATAATGTATCTACCCCTTAAAAGAAAAAGTCGCGCATGTGATCACAGCCTAACGTGAAACGTCACTTGTCGACTAATTGCTCATTATGGAGGGCGCACGTGTCGACAACCGCTTTTTTTCGACATTTTTTCGACTCTTTCCAACATATTTGCACTGAAAATCGATTATTCACTTTGGGAGTTCGGAAAACGTGTATTTTCAATTCTTCGACGAAGTTTGGGACTTGGAACGCGTTTTATCTTGAAACGATTTTGTAGTTTTTTATAAGTATAAATTCGATGATTTATAAAATTGTGCATATGTCTGTACTATTTCAGTAGATATTATATTTTGTTATGTATCACTATATAGTATAAAACAAAGTCGCTTTCTCTGTCCCTATGTCCCTTTGTATGCTTAAATCTTTAAAACTACGCAACGGATTTTGATGCGGTGTTTTTTAATAGATACCTAGAGTGATTCAAGAGGAAGGTTTTTAATACTTAATTTATAAGTTTTTATATAAAGCGGGCGAAGCCGCGGGCGGAAAGCTAGTTTGTTATAATATAAAATATATTTTTCATTTCTATAATTCATCATACATTCCAAAGTAATTTCACTCGAGGTTAAATTTAACGCAAATTGTATGTTTTCCGCATATTTCAAATAGCTGATCGAAACTCATGCTTTCTTGACGAAAATAGCAACTGGGGTTTGGTAATTTCTGTCATCACATACTTCGTCAATTCTTGTTCTTGTATCGACAGCGGATGTAATTTTATTTTAAGTAGTTTAACTCTGATGTCAATCACTATACTTTATCATATTTATTTAAATTAAACATATTTTTCATTATTTTTATCTAATAACTTTATAACATCTCTTTATTCAATTAAGCCATGCTATTCTCACGGAATCCTTAGCAGCCACGCTCAAGTAACGGGATCAATTCGTTTTCAATTCTTCCACCCCAAACAAATTGGATGTCTCCGTATGTATGACGCGGGTTTAATTCAGGGACCATTTGACTTGCCCTGTTGAGTGTTGTATAAGGTCTATCTGTACTATTATATTATCTTTGGTTATGGTCTATAGTATCACTACATAGTATAAAACAAAGTCACTTTCTCTGTCCCTATGTCCCTTTGTATGCTTAAATTTTTCAAACTACGCAACGGATTTTGATGCGGTTTTTTTTAATAAATAGAATAATTCAAGAGGAAGGTTTTAGTATATTATTTATTAGGTTTTAGACAAAGCGGGCGAAGCCGCGGGCGGTAAGCTAGTCTATGGTCTATTTCCGTGTGCATGGTTGATGTTGTTGGTTTCGGCTGTAAAGAAAATTATGATTATTTAAGAAACAATTATTGAAATGGGATCATCAGATCACCGAATGCCAGCTATTTTTTGGTACATACATATTTCCCGTTTTTTTACATAATTGCAATTACAGGGACCTGGGACATAGTCAACCTTTCGGCCTGCGGCTTCACTTGAATTCCCCGCACCAATTTCTATCCCCTTTTACAATTCCCCTTCACATATTATTGTTACACGCATGAAAACATTTGCTTATCTTTTCCGCTAAAAAAAAATGTTCAAATCTGGTAAGCGCTTCAGACGTACAATAAAGTATTTTTGTTTGTAAAAACTGGACGAAGAAGTTACTTTACCTAATATTAGTATAACCATATAAATAAAAAAATCTTGTTCCTTTATCAAAATGTTGTCAGTTCATAACCTATGTCTATCTTTAGTTTTCACAGCCGTAACATTTGAATTAGTTTTTTTTATACTTGTGAAAAATTTTAACTTGGTGTTCTACATTGAATTGTTAAATAAATAACCTTATCCTATGTTCATTTTTATTTTTCTCATTTTTAATAGTTATTATGAATGAATGAATAAAATACTCTTTATTGTACATACACAGAAATAAAGTTTTTTACATAGTTAGATAGCCTATAATAGAGATGTTCAAAGAGCGGCTTTATCGCTCCTGTGCGATTTCTTCCAAGCAACTCGTATTCGTTATTATGCTAATTGGTGGAGATACAAATCCTATAACCAGTCTACCTAGCCTTCACTACATAACCTACTTATGTGTATTAATAAAGTGATGTTTAAATAATATTAGCTGACAATAAAGCAAAATATGTATTATAAATATTCAACTATAATACTGCCTTCTAAATAGAACTCAACCACAAAAGAATGAACCAATTTTTACTAGCACAAATATAATTAATTTCTATTTTTAGAGATAGATACAAGATACAAATAACACCCCAAAGATACGTAAATGTCAACTTTTGAATACATAATGGTCTGAGTTTAGAAATAAATTGAATGTCTCTCAAATGTCGTTATCATATTGCGTCAAATGAGTTACTAACTTTGTGTTTCTGACTACATACTTTGCTTTGTTCTTTGTATCTTTACTTTTATTGTATTTTGGTATTCGTTTAGTATTGTATGATTTTGAGAAAAGGAGAGCCTCCAAAGGCCGTAAAAAAAATAAAATTACATGAATCCATGTCAAACCAATTACTTTTTAGAGATTCATGATAGTAAATTGCTTGGGAAATATTTCTTTCCCAAGCAATTTACTATTTAGTGAAATTCAGTTAATAATTGACATTTTACTTCATTTAAAAACAATAAAAAGCTTTTGTTTTAAATATAAACAAAACTTCCAGAACGCGTTAAAAGAAAAATCTCTTTACTGAATTGAAGAATTCAAGTAAAAATTGCTCCGAAATTCGACAAATTGGGCGTTAGATGCTACAGTCGGATAATTTTTTGTTACCTACAAAATTTGCTTGTCCGCGAACAATCGTTTGTCTTATTCCAAAGGAGCCGTAAATCCGTGACTGAAATAACGCGAATCATAACCCCTACCACGTGTATTCGAACTCGAAAGACTCTCGACTCGAACTCGAAATTAAATAACGTGAAACAGAGCACTGTCTGAAACAATTATTCCATCGAAAAGATCTATTCTAGAGGTGAATTGACTATTTTAATAGTTAAGATGTAGAACTACACATAGATTTTTTTACTTATCAATTTTTTTTACGCATAATTAATTCAGAACCAATAACTGCACATGGCATATTTATACAAAACAACATTTTCAAGTAAAATGTTGCCATACTAAAACAGTTATCAGATCTCACATAGAGCCAAGCGTTTCACTAACTCAACAAACTCTACACCTAAAATGGAATTAACAAAAAAAAATATTCAAGAAGTATTCCTTAGTAGGAACCAAGAAATATAAGTAGCTAAAGCCACACGGAATATGAAATAACTTAAAATAATATCCATGAGAACTTTTTAAATACATCATTTCGCGAGTTTGGAAACTGAAAATTTAGTTAAGAGTTCTTTTTGTTAATCAAATTTTTTGCAACGAGATTACTGAAGTTACAATTCTTTGGGAGGAATGAAATTGTGTTGTATTGCTTGTTAGACGTGAATATTTTTTATTCTTATAAATTTACATGTACATGTAGATGTACAGAAAGGGAAACATCTTACACATTTGATAAAGACGATTCATAAAAAGAGGGCTTGATTGATTTTAATGACACGTTCATTGTATTGGATTTCTGTTCATCCCCTGTTATAGATGTTACTATGAATTAAATCGAATTAAAAAAAATAATAGAGGTTAATTACTATCTTTTTTATTCAAACATACCTATGATATAATATTGTCTATCACACAAAATATTTGAAGATAAAATCGTCTAAACATACAATTTGGCATCTAATATATATGCTTGTAATATAGTTCAGCCTTGAACACATGCAATGTGCACGTCTTTGTCTTACAATAGTAATGGTCCATTGAAAAGTTACATTTGGGGTTGCATTTTTTAGAGGACGCAATTTTATTTTTTTGATGTGTAGGGGTGGTCAGTGTGAAGCTATCACCAAGTTTGTGGGGTCGCCACCCTTGTCCCACGGCCGCCATCTTGAAAATAGCGGTTGATATGGTTTTTACGATATATCTCTTAAACTATTTATTTGATAAAAAAAATTTGTTAACATTATTTGTTGCAAATTAAATACTCTACAACTTTGATCCTGCAACTTTTTGTCGTAGAACTATAAATAAAAAAGTTATAAGCGAAAATGTTCAGAAATTAGAGATATTTATATTTCTCAATAAAACTTTTTTTTATAATTTTACGTAGAAATGATATTTGACCATTTTTGTAGATTGTTTTTCGAGGAACAACTTTTATATACAACATTTTTTCATTAATTAAATAGCTAAGGTTTTACAGCGCTCCGAAGTGAGTACTAATTTTCAGTACTCTGAACTATACAGTATACTTATATTATGTGTGTACTAATAATAATTTGTCATCAGTAATGGTTTTTTTTGTTATTATAATATTTTTAATAATTAATTTTGCAATATCACTAATAATTAATTATTGAATCTTTTCCCCACCACCCAGGAGGTAGAGTCTGGAAGCGCGACTTTTTTTTACGTCGAAAAGCAGGTCTGAAATGTTCTGCAGTGTGCTTCTATTGTTCTGGAGTATGAGAAAAGAGCCAATAGCCAATATATGTATAGTTAAGAGTACTGAAAAATAGTACTCACTTCAGAGCGCTGTAAAACCTTAGTTATTGACGTTATGAAAAAATGTTGTACATAAAAGTTGTTCCTCGAAAAACAATCTACAAAAATGGTCTGATATCATTTCTTCGTAAAATGATAAAAAAAAGTTTTATTGAAAAATATAAATGGCTCTAATTTCTGAACATTTTCGCTTATAACTTTTTTATTTATAGTTCTACGACTAAAAGTTACTACACCAAAGTTGTAGAGAATTTAATTTGCAACAAATAATGTTAACGATATTTTTTTATCAGTTAAATAGTTTAAGAGATATATCGTAAAAACCATTTCAACCGCTATTTTCAAGATGGCGGCCGTGGGACAAGGGTGGCGACCCCACAAACTTGGTTTTAGCTTCACACTGACCCCCCCTACACATCAAAAAAACAAAATTGCGTCCTCTAAAAAATGCAAGGTTAGGGCTAAAAAATGTAACATTTCAATGGATCATAAATTGTGCGGTATAAATGAAATACCAAAACACGTTAGAGGCGACAAGAGATCGCGCGTGACGTGGTTACAAGATGCCACATTTTCAGATTTCTGCCGCGAGGGGACGGTGTTAGCATTCTTTTTGTCGTGAACAGTTTAGCTAGAAAATGTGTATGAATGTGTGGGAAAAGAAATGGGCACCAAAAAGACTTATAAACGGATGTTAAATCCCGTATAAAATCAGTTCAAAAATGTCCGTCTTTAATTTCTAAATCTAAGCCTAAACACAAGAAAACTACATACGTACGTACGTAAAATAATGTTTAAGAATAAATGTAAGAAGTAATTGTATTTCACGAAAAATCGCGATCGTGATGGAATTTGATAAGCTATTTGTAGCCCCATAGAAAATAAAACATAACAATTTAAGCAACTGCGCCAATTATAAAAACACCTTTACCTACACCTACACCACGAACATCTTAAAACTAGCAATACTACTTTATAAAAACCTACATTCCCTCAACCTAAACATAATTTGAGGGATTGCATCTACATATTGAAATATGTAAACTGGTATGGACTGGGCTCAGGATTTGGCGCGAATCCACAAAGTTAAGCTCAGCTCAGGGCATATCAGAACTGATCAAAATTTCACAAACCTCGCACCGAACACTATCCGTTTAAGCTTGCAGAAATATGATTAGAATGCATTACTGAGGCATGTGTTTGGTATTATTTAAGGCTGAATTTCGTTACATCAGAAATGCAATGTTTAATCAGGATTAAATATGCATTATTGATCATGAATCATGATTCAATTATCAGAAAGTTGTAAGAATTCTTTTTATAATGTGATGTGGATCAAAGGTTAATTTATATAATGCTATGTAAAACTTGTGGCATGATTTAATAATAATGTTTTTGTTAGAAGTATATTTTCTAAGCTTTAATGCATAGGCTTACATCAGGAGGAAGAAGTTTTTCTCATAAGAATGCTATAGATACATTTTTACCTACTTATTATTTTTTATTCAATATTTTTACACTCTTCTGTAGTATGTTATGTAGAGCACACGTAACATGACAATTAAAACAAAAAGAACAATACTGAATATGTAGGTACTAAATATTCATAACCGGCGCATCAGAAAGCGGCATTACGACGATTTGGATGCCGCCCAATAAAAGTACGTATTACAAAATAATAAAATTTCACTTAAACACGAAATTTTAAAACTCTCTCCACCTATTCCCAAAAGGACCAATACACCAAACTTAGATCTCAAATTTGAACCTTATACCCGGTCATTAAGCAAGCATTTCGTATTGTAATTAGATGTTTTTTGTTTCTTTTTAATACAATTTGGCGGGAAATTGGAAGTCACTGTCAGCGAGTAATGGCTGATCGTGAGCGGAATGCGATTTAAATTTTGCCAATACACTTTACTTAGTACATTAGGCTCGTTCATACTGACTGGATCTGAAATAATATATGAGTTCGGAGCTGTGGGGAATAATAATGGGGTGGGTACACGTAAGGAGACTGGCCATATGACGTCATGAGTAACTTTGGGAGAATCTGAAGTCGGGAAGTTGAATTTGTACTCTAATAAATATCAAAGTTTTGTGACAACATTCAATTGCAATAACAACAATAGTGATTAAAAATGAAAAAAAAATCCTTAAACTTTGAAATTACATGTATAATATTATTATGTAGAACGTTAACTTTGTATGTTTGCTCTATTTTCACGGTAAAGCAATTAATAATTTTATCGAATCTTAGTACTCAGATGATTTTTGTCAAAATAAAGTTATATTTAATCGCGAAAGTACAATTTGGTAGCAATAAAAAGATGTTTAAAATTATGGGCGTGGTGGAATCATTAATGTAAATTTTTCGCGAGCGAATCAGACACATAAAAAAATGTAGCAGTTATTATTATTGAATTCTGAGATCCAGTGTTATGTACCTACATGTTATCTTCCGCTTTAACTAAAAAAACTTGCATACAAGTTACTGAACAGACTTCTTTTAACAGTTGTTTCAAAAACTCAATTTTCATACACCGATTCCAATCCTGCATACCAGTTAACAATACACAATCTATATGAAACGTGCTCCCCGTAGAAGGTTGAACATTTTTGCACAAACTCCCTTAATTTTCCTTTGTGAGATAGCTTACGTGACTCGAATATTAGCTAGAGATTAGATTTTAGAGTAATTGTTCAAGAATTGTGTCCGCCATGGTGAAAAATCTTTTCATGTGTAAATTTTAGGGGCAAATATTGAAATTGTTGTAAAATTTACGAAATCTCTAGACGTGGGATCAAAAATTTATTCAAATTGCTGTAATAGGTTTAGGAAAGCTCTAGAACATTAGACTATACGTTTTAAGCGCGTCACACACGGTGAAGATAATATAATATTTTATGTTAAGATTCTCTAATATAAAATATTACAGTATCTTAAGGTATCCGGTATCAGCGTTCTGACCATCATTTTTCTTTTTGTCATTGCGTACTAAGACCCCTGTAGAACCGCCATCCTGTTACAAATGACCCGAAATTTTGTGTCAGTGTTTCGGTCATTTGTCATGTCATTTTTAACAGACAATACTTTTAATTAGGCACCTCTCTTTCATAATTCTAAGCGTTTTTAATCCCAAAACAGCACAATAATAAAGAGCAACCGTGGCTGAATAGCGTCCGTTTTACTAACTTTTTACGAACCGTAAAACTTTACCGTCTGCAGTGTTTTACAAATAAAACATTAGGAAATCTGTGCTTTTGACGTTGAACGGATATTTTGGCAGGCTTTTATGGGAATCGTACATATGTACCTACGTGCATTGATATAGTGAAACGCTATGTAATAACACAAATTACTAAATTGTTACTACGTGCAGTATTGTTGATATTTCTGTTAATTTGAAAACACTGTTGAAAACATCAATTAAAAAGCATGCAATGTATGTAAAAATGACATGATAACATAAATGATAATGATGATGAGAATTACGCATTCAAATTTTACTTTACTTTAATAGTATAAAAAATGATTTAATTATGTAAAACATGCAAGTTTTAAATCACTTAACTAATTACTGAAGAAGTGTTGGATCAAAAATATTTCAAATTAAAGTTGTTATTTTTATTCTCTAAATGTAAACCAAGTACATACATCACACAATTCATCAGGCTCAAAAAAATATAAACAATAGCACATCATTAATCAGCATTAACTAAGACAGCGGAAGAGAATTATTCCCCACATTACCGCGCAAAACCCGAAGGGCCGAAATCTGCGACCGCTTGACTTTCATAATTCCACCACATTATTATAAGAACTCTTTTGTACGGCAGAAATATGATTATGTCGGAACGAGCCGGCCGTGCTATTGTCCTTTCGATTTTTTTCCACAAAAAAATCCAATATGGCCGCCATTCTAAGCTCTGGCGGGAAATTAAAAATGTCGCAATTCAACGGTCACCGCTTTTTTATTTGTGGAAATATGTTGACGTTTGAAAAAGGCCCGTCTTGTGAAACTGGGATATACACTTTTACTGCTATTTCTGTTCTATCTTGTGAAATATTGTTTTTAGTTCCTATTGTTAGTAGATATTGCATTCCTGAGGTGAAACTAGGTTAAAAAATGAAAGAAAAAGTACAAACATTTATCACGATTATAATCTCTCATGATTAATTTTTAAAACTAGATTTTATGTAGCTTTCTGATGCTTAAAGAATTTCTAGAAAAGGTTGAGCAGTTTCCTTGACAAACATACATAAAATAAAATCTTTTCTCTTCAATTTATTAGTTCTGACTCGTAGGTACAAAAACTAAGGGGCAATAAAATAATAATTTATTGTACTTCTTGGTCTCCTCTTTGAGCAACTGGTACACATAGGAGAAGTCCTTCTGTCCGCAGCCGCGTAACTGCACGATGTAGACCAAATTGCTAAGAGATATGGGGCAACAAAACACAATGAACAGTCAACAATTTATTCTACTTTTTAATCTCTTCTTTAAGCAATTCGTATACATAGGAGAAGTCCTTTTCCCCGTAGCCGCGCGACTGCACGATGTACACTAGACTTAAGGGATATGGGGCAATAAAACACAATGAACAGTCATCAATTTATTCTACTTCTTGGTCTCCTCTTTGAGCAACTGGTACACAT
>CAJQZM010039712.1:8028-26253 GCA_907164665.1 Colias nastes
TTTGGGGTAGCTATTAACCAATATGAGGTCAAAACTAAAATCCAAGATGGCGCCAACGATGGTTCCTAAACATGTATTTCAATGCTCTTTAAAATTATTTTTAAGACTCTCCCGTAGTATATAAGAATTCGACTATACAGGGTGTCCCACTATCGGTATACTAAGTGCTAAGGGACTTGTAGTTTTGCATACACTGATCACGTAAAAAATACTTAAACAACAAAATTACTTTACAAAAATTTTGCTAAATTTTTCCTGAAATTTAGGTTTATTTTCTTCTCTAACTTCGTGCAGCCGGCATATACCGCTTCGCTAATGTGAGTATTTTGTCTATGAAAACATTATCTTAAACGATAGCTCACGTGCGGGTAACAAAGTTGGGCAGGTTGCTTTTTAGGGGTATACACAAAGAGTTTTAAGAATTCACCTATTTGAAAAAAAAATACATCTGGCATTTTATAAGTCTTAAAAATAATTTTAAAGAGCATTGAAATACATGTTTAGGAACAATCGTTGGCGCCATCTTGGATTTTAGTTTTGACCTCATATTGGTTAATAGCTACCCCAAAGACCATGAAAATGCCACCCATGATGAAAAGATGTCAAATTTTCGTTTGCGCCATCTTGGATTTTAGTTTTGACCTCATATTGGTTAATAGCTACCCCAAAAACCATGAAAATGACACCCATGATGAAAAGATGTCAAATTTTCGTCGGCGCCATCTTGGATTTTAGTTTTGACCTCATATTGGTTAATAGCTACCCCAAAAACCATGAAAATGACACCCATGACGAAAAGATGTAAAATTTTCGTCGGCGCCATCTTGGATTTCAGTTTTGACCTCATTTTCGTTAATAGCTACCCCAAAAACCATGAAAATGACACCCATGACGAAAAGATGTAAAATTTTCGTCGGCGCCATTTTGGATTTAAGTTTTGTCAAATTGCTTTACCACCAATCCCTTCAACAACCCATAAAAAAAAGGATCTCAGTCAACGTAATTTTTAAAACATAATTTTAAATTACAAATAATTGGAATATGAAACTACAGTTTACTCTTAAAAAGTATCAAATATTTCAAATCACGAAAACGACAGTGCACGCACAATAATCTTTTTCTTATTCGTTTTTATTTTTGGGACGAGGAGCGATACACCCGTCCTTCCAAGAGCGCTTCTGAGCGCGGTCTGACGACCCGCGAGAGCAAAATGTATGAAGAAATCGACAAGTATTTTTAATTTAGCTTATAATTGAAATAAAATTTTGATTTAGATTCATAAAAATTACACCATATATAAAGGACTATATATCCCTCAATAATTTATAGGTAAGAAGATAGATTAGGCTTTTAATTTTCTTAAAATGGTACCGGTTTAGACCCCATTTTTTTGCATTTTATGCGATTATTGTGCTGGGAAAATCGTATTTCAGCGACAATTTTGTATGACGTCGTACCATTTTTATAAGATGAACGTAGAGCTGAATATATTATCTTTAAATTAAGATATTACTATGTTCTCACGTGTAATTGCTTTAAGTTAAAATGGTACCGAAAAACAGCGTGTTTTTGTAAAAATACGTAATAGCGTCCTTAAGCTTAAATTCGTCTAAATATTAATTTAATTGAAATTAACTTATCAATATTTAGTGTTCCCCCCCTGGCCCTAATAACAGCTTCCAATCGCTTCTTCATGGATCGAATAAGTTTCTTTACTCGATCTTGTTCGATGCTCTCCCATTCTTCAATGAGCGCCGCTTTGAGATCCGATTTCGTGGCTGGTGCAGGATTTCTAGCTCGAACTTTTCTTTTGAGTTCATCCCACAAATGCTCGATCGGATTTAAGTCGGGGCTACGCGCTGGCCAGTCCATAGCAGCAATTTCGACCTCTTGTAAATACTGCACAACGGAGCCTGCAGTATGTGGACGGGCATTGTCGTGCATTAAGATGAAGTTTTCGCCGATGAAACCGGCGTAGGGAACGACGTGAACCCCTAAAATCTCTTCGATGTATCGGTTCGCCGTCAATCCTCCCACTCGACCGCCAGTTTCAATAAAAACCAACTCGTTCTCATCTCTGGGCCGGAGCCCCACAGTATCAACTCCTTCCTCTTGACCGCATCCAACGTCGAGCAGCTCGAATTGTCGATGACCGTAGGCTTTCCGATAGGCTCGATCCACTGTCAGTGCGAAGAGACGTTGCGTCTCTCTGTATACTGTACAGAATCTACTATGGGGAGTGCTCTGAGGAATTGTTCCACCTCTTACCAGCCGCACAGTTCCACCACCGGACCACACGCCGTAAAAACCAGTTCCATCCGCACCATCTGGATGGTTGGCGCTCCACCACTGTCCGCTTCACCCGCAACTTCCTTCCGCGTACGCTGAAACTGTGGAACGATTTGCCACCTGCGGTGTTCCCGAACAACTACGACATTGGGGCCTTCAAGAAAAGAGCTTATTTGTCCATAAAAGGCCGGCAAAGCACCTGTAACACTTCTAGTGTTACAAGTGTTTATGGGCGGTGGTGACCACTTAACATCAGGTGGCCCATCTGCTCCTTTGCTTGCTCTGACATACTCGGTTTTTGCATTCATTGAAATGCCCGCCCACACCATCCAGGAACCTCCTCCAAAAGCCACATTTTCTTTAATGCAGCACTGCGCAAATCTTTCTCCGGGTCTTCTGTAGACTCGTCCTCTTCTATCGCTACCATGCAAGCACACTCTGCTTTCGTCTGAGAAGAGAACGGAGCTCCATTGTTCGTCAGTCCAATCAACGTGTTCTCTGGCAAATCGTAGGCGGGCTGCTCGGTGGGCTGGGGTTAATTTGGGGCCAGTAGCTGGCCTTTTTGGCTTAAGGTTAGCTGCCTTAAGTCGTCGTCTGACTGTCCAGCCACTCACAGCCACTCCTCGCGTTTCTCTGAGCTCTTGTTGGACTTGAACGCCAGTGAGGGCCCGATTTCTCAGCGATGTGCTGACAATAAATCGGTCATCTCTCTCCGATGTGCACCTTTTTCTTCCGGAACCGCATCTTCGATCAAAGTTACCAGTCTCTTGGTAACGACGGTAAACTCTAGAAACAGCAGACTGGCTCATGTTTAGCGCACGTGCCACCTCACGCTGACTCTGGCCTTGTCGCAATAGGGTGACCGCTTGAGCAGCTTTATCACTTGTTGTGTCCATTTTCAGGTAGAATTCTTGTTTGTTGATAACGGAGATGTGTATCGGTTGACGTTTGACGGCTAACTGATAAGGGTGGGTCAGGTAGATAACCTTTTATATGGGTCAGTAACCCTTAATTAGCACTACTGTAAACAAGCTTAAAAAGGGTGGTTACCGATCACAACATATTGTTGGGTTGTGTAAGCAAGAAACGTTACAATATTTTATATCATTTTGAAGCTAATACTATCAGCTTTAAGATATTACTAAAAAAAAATATTTTCGCGTTCAGTTTTTTTGCCAGTGACTTGCGACTGAAGGTGTGTCGCCTGAGTCGATTTTTTTGCTCACGAGTGTATATTTCCATTTAATCTGTTTCTACATACTGTGATAAATTCTAAAATATATAAATGTATGTTCAATCTTTTGAGTCGTGAACATTGGAGACATATAATACAAGAAAACTGTAATTATAAAGTATTATTTCACAATTCTTATTCATTACAAAAATAGTATTCCGCTTTATTCACTAAAATTCCACATGAAATTTTTAATGTTTTCAATTGTTGTTATAATAAAATAGATCATTTTATTTACCTACAAAAATAAATCATTTAAGGGCTGATTTTTCAATCCTTGGATAAAACTTATCCGTCCAATAAAGTATTACACGATAATATTAAAATGTCACCTGTAAACTGTCAAATGCAGGTAATTATAATACATTATTGAAATGGTAGTTTAATACGTTATTCAACGAATAAGTTTTAACCAAGGACTCGGATTATTATTATTTTGTGGGTGATGAATTAACGATCGCCCCTTTTCCCTTAAATTGACTTCTGGCATTTTTTGTAGGCTCTAAGCTGTTGGTCAGTTAACTTGAACAACTTAATTTATTATTTACCAGCTTTCCGCCAGCGGCTTCGCCCGCGTAGTCGAAGAATAACCCGTACAATTCCCGTTTCCCTGCGATTTCCGGGATAAAACCTATCCCATGCCCTTTCTCAGGTCTCAAGCTATCACTGTACCAAATTTGAAGTAAATCCATGCAGTACTTTTTGAATTTAGCCCGGACACACATACAAACCGGCAAAAATTATAAAACTAGATTTTTGGCTTCCATATCGATTGTAGATAGCGCCCCAAGTATTCTTTAAAAAATATATTCAATGTAAAGTTTTGACTTTCCTACGATTTAATTATAATTATGTATTATAGACTAGCCAATTTGCCCGGCTTGACCCGGGTTAAAAAATTGCTTTTATTGAGTAAATACTCGGTAAAAATTAAGCTTTCTAATGGTAAAAATTAATATTCAAAATCAGTTCAGTAGATCTAGCAGGGAATACAGCATAAGTTCAATATGTAAATAATTATACATAATAATATGTAATCTCGGTAATTTTTTCTTCAGATTGAATATATTTTTTTTACGAAATTTAGCTGAATATATTATTAATCGGTACTTTATAAGTTTATACAGAACAAAAAAGCATATAATCCTTAATTCATCCAATCAAAGAGTTTTCATTCGAAATTTAAATAAAGAAGTGAATTATGATATTATCAAAGTGATATTGTTATCTTATTGTATTTTAATTAAAAAAGATTAAAATAAAAATAATATGTAATAGGCACGCTCGAGTCGACATGACCTCAATTAATTTGGTGTAGAGCGAAGACACATTAAAAGTTCATTTCAATAATTTATTATTAAAAACAATGCAGTTAAATATTATTTAGTTATAAAATGCCTTACGTTGTGATAAGTTTCTATAATTATTATTGATCCCATCAAATGAGATGAATAAGGTATTTAAAAGCATAAGTCTTGTATTGCATATAACATATTTTTTTCTGGTAAAGACATATCTAGCTATTATAACACTGATAAAAAAATAGAGCAAACTGATCAAGTTTTTGTAGAAGGTCAGTAATAAATCTCCGTTATTATTAAAGATTTGGCTTGACAACAGGATCCATATATTTTGAAGTGGTAGGGCTAGCATAAAGTTAAGCAATTAAAACTGAGTACTGTAACGGTCTGTTTGTATGGCAGGCGCTGGCGTCAAGATGGAGCACTTCCAGGCGGCGCTGGATCCTCGCAAGCAGGAGCTGCTGGAGGCTCGCTTTCTAGGCGCCAAGGTCAGCCTTTTTACCCCTTTATTAAATCCATTTTAATGTTCAGTTGCTAAACATATTATGATAAAAACCTGTCTAGTATAAAAAATACAGCCATAAGGTTAGGTTAACCTTGAATTCGAAAACGATGTATCATTTGCAGCCTAAAAATATCGTTACCTCGACCTTCTTATACCTCTTGTCATCGAACATTGTTCTGTGTAACAGTAAACTTAACGTTTATTATTCTTAATCGTAATCGCACAATTGGATAATAATTAATTTAATTAATACAATTAATATAAAAAAGTGGTTAAGTTTAGAGTTAAGACATAATTTCAATTTTCAAACTTAGAGTTGTCGTAAATATTCAACAATCACAGCAAAGGAAATTGCATTTAAAATAGATTTCTGTTTGGGTTTATTACAACACGAAGTAGTTTAGCTATAATAGCTGGCGTTTGTTAACGTTTTGATTTTTTACAATTATTGATTCTTTTGTTCTCTCGATATTTCCTGTGTTGGTCGGTTCGGTTTATCGGTATCGTGGAGACGTTGCTATGTATCATTGAGCTACGTCACCGCAAAACAAGCTCACACTTACGTGTACAAAAGAAAATGGCGGCGCATCGCGACTGTTCACACACAATGGAAAAGCAAGTATTCGCGTTTGTGTGCTAATTGTTTGGTTTAAATATGGACGATAATCTATCAATTATTTAGCTTGATATATTATTATTTTTATTCAGGACAGGTTAAAATAGACTAGATTTCTTGTATTACATACGAATCCGCCTCCATTTTTCCTTTTAACACATACATATAATAAAATAAAAATACTGTGAAAATATTGTACGATGTATCGTGTAAAATTGTGTGAATATATATTCAAATGAAAGTTAATTTCAACATATTTGTTTAATTCATTGTTAAAACATGATCTGTGCAATCAACAATTTGAATATTTCAGCCTTCTGGCATAACATAACCAGTCTTATCGCCTCTTTCTCTGCCGTGTCGCATGCTTATAAATTAACGTTCATTGTGTGTATATACTCGAATATGTATACATATAGTGATCTCAGCCAAGTGATGTGGTAGGATATGTAATTCCATTATGTGGCTCGCCTCCGTTCGTCTACCCTGCCCCCGTCGTACCTCAAGCCCCTCTTCTGCCCTATTGACGCGTCGTTTTATCGCGCCAGAGCATTGCTTCTATACGTTTGAATTTAGAAACTTATTCAAATAAGATAGGTACTTCATTGATCGTTCCTTTTCTATAGACGTCGACGTGACATTTCACTAAGTAACTGAGTATAAAAAAATCCCCTCGCACAGTTAGAAATTCAGTGAACGTAATCTACGTATCTTATTTCAAGATTGATATGTTATTATTAGCGCGTAGGTATGTGAAACTATATATTATTTCGTCAGTTAACAAGATGGCGGACGGACACAAATAGTTTGCCGGTAAATGTACGTTGGTGTCTTTGCCTTATCAACCTACCTTACGAACAGATTGGAGCACTTTGCCGACTAAACGGAATCAGAGCATCAAATTACATACGTAACTTTTTATTAAAACTTCCTTTTATGGTAGATATATGAATACAGAACTTATACGATAACATTATAAACTTATTATTTAACTGGTAATGTGAAGTTAATAATGGTAATTATTCCAATTTCCAATTCTATTGTTTTTAATACCCTTTTCAAAGGGATTTAACATTGAGCGCCTTGATCGCGTCTTTGCAGGTGAACGCAGGGGCGATACTGGTAGAAAGCCAGCGTGTGTCCGAGTTCAAAGCGGTGAGTTATTTTTCGTTCGTTCATGTGCTCTACATACAAAATACATAAGTAGGTGTTACGGAAATATTTTTAACGATCGTAGATAGCGACCTAGCTATTGTAAATACAATCGGCGAGTGATGACGTTCTCTAATGCTAGGCGTCCATTAGAGACGGATCGGGGCGGGTCGCATCGCAACGGGCCGTCTCTAATGGACGCGCTGTTTGCTCCTGCGTCCACCTGTACGGGGCGCGGCGGACCGCCTAGGCGGATTTTATCTAACAGACGTGTTTTCGTGCTTGGACTGACATCGCGCTACCATGGACAGCTCCGACGAAGAGATGTTATGGTTTCAAATCAATTGAACAATATCTAGTACAACAAAAAAAAAAAATTAAATCTTACTTATACTTTTGGAGATATGCGTGGACAAACATACAAACACTTTTGAAATTTGGCACAGGTCTTTATTAGAAGCTGATATAGATTAACATATCCAAAAACTGGGCATTACTGAAAATATACAATAATACATACATACGGGTCGAATTGATAACCTCCTTTTTAGGGTTCCGTAGCCAAAATGGCAAAAACGGAACCCTTATAGTTTCGTCATGTCCGTCTGTCCGTCTGTCCGTCTGTCCGTCTGTCACAGCCGATTTACTCGGAAACTATAAGTACTACAGTGATGAAATTTGATGGGAATATGTGTTGTATGAACCGCTACAAAAATATGACACTAAATAGTAAAAAAAAGAATTGGGGGTGGGGCCCCCCATACATGTAACTGAGGGATGAAATTTTTTTTTTCGATGTACATACCCGTGTGGGGTATCAATGGAAAGGTCTTTTAAAATGATATAAAGTTTTCTAAAAAACATTTTTCTTAAAGTGAACGGTTTTTGAGATATCAGCTCTCAAAGTCGTAAAAAGTATGTCCCCCCCCCTCTATTTTTATAACTACGGGGTATAAAATTCTAAAAAAAATAGAGGTGATGCATGCTAATTAACTCTTTCAACGATTTTTGGTTTGATCAAAGTATCTCTTATAGTTTTTGAGATAGGTTGATTTAACTGTAATTTATTATATTTGCTGCTACGGAACCCTTTGTGCGCGAGCCCGACTCGCACTTGGCCGGTTTTTATTTGAAGTCGGTTAAAAACCTAGAATTTAAATGAATTATTTAATTAACTAACTTACGTGTTGAAATTGATATTTTTGGTTTTATGGCATTCAAATGCTTTTTCATTGCATTTCATTTTCGTTTTTAGCACGGCACGTGCGCTCACCGCTCACATCCGCCTGCCTGCGTCCACTAGACGGGTCGGGGCGGGCCGCAGCGCACCGCCGGCAGAAATCCGCCTGCGAAGCGATCCGTTTAATGCGTTGCGGCCCGCCGCGCCCCGATCCGTCGCTAATGGACGATGTTTCATACAAAACATAGGCCGGCGTATTTTTGCGTTGCGATGCGGCCCGGCCCGATCCGCCTAGTGGACGCCAGCCATAAAAAAGGAGGTTATCAATTCGACCCGTATGTATGTATTATTGTATATTTTCAGAAATGCCCAGTTTTTGGATATGTTAATCTATATCAGCTTCTAATAAAGACCTGTGCCAAATTTCAAAAGTGTTTGTATGTTTGTCCACGCATATCTCCAAAAGTATAAGTAAGATTTAAATTTTTTTTTTGTTGTACTAGATATTGTTCAATTGATTTGAAACCATAACATCTCTTCGTCGGAGCTGTCCATGGTAGCGCGATGTCAGTCCAAGCACGAAAACACGTCTGTTAGATAAAATCCGCCTAGGCTGTCCGCCGCGCCCCGTACAGGTGGACGCCGCGCAGGAGCAAACAGCGCGTCCATTAGAGACGGCCCGTTGCGATGCGACCCGCCCCGATCCGTCTCTAATGGACGCCTAGCATAATAATAAATGTTGAGTAGGTATAGTTCAACGTTTACAGCTCGGCGCCGCATCGTCGGTCACCTTGATATCAATTAGGTTCTTACGCCGACTAAGTATTGATTTTTAAAACGAATAAAAGGCACATGAAATGATTTTGATTCTTATTGCAACTTACATAAATAATGTTTACATTACAATAATTAAGAATATGATAATTTTTTGCTAATAGGTATGTACCTACGTAATTTGTGTTGCTAAGATTACCTCATCCATGCACTTCATGGTTCGTTTTTGTTATGTTGTTAAACTTGAACTTTTATATGTATTTGATGATGATTATGGTTTAACTTTAAAGTATAATTTGTATGGGAGCCGGTGCGGACGACCTCGGCTGGTACTAGCAAGCGGCTTGCGATCTAGCGAAGGGGTCAGCGACACTGTCGCGCCGCACTCTCTGGCCCCGCAACTCGTTATTTATCACCTATTTTATTTCTATATGAATTCTAACTAAATACAATCTCGCCGCCAATACGATTACACATAATTATTATGTATAAACAGCACTATGTACCTACCAATAAAATAATGTGTATAGTGTTTATTTATTATTAATTTATTATCATCATTATGAGTTTATAAACTACCACATAGTAAAATTAAAAATATACATCTGTCAATTTACACATTATTGACTGTTAGTATAAAACATCAAATCAAAGTGAATAAGAATGAATAGCTAGGCAACAAGAAAATACCGTGCACAAAACGATTGGCGTACATGTAGGTATAATGCATATACATATCTAATTTTAGGACATGTTGAACGGATCGCGGGGCCTTGTTTTGCACAACAGACACGTTTAATAAGCTGTAAAGAGGGAAAGAGATATAGGCACAGCGCACAGTTTAGTCAGACGGTTTGCACATTCAACGCGAAGGGAAATTATAATATGGCGCATTCGGCCTCGCCCCGCCTCAGCTACAATGTGCCGACAAAACTCATTCCACTGGTTGCTTAGCCGTTCGGTTCCGCAGTTATTTTTACACAATCCGACCTTTCGCACCGATCGTCACCGCACTCCAGCATTTGATGTACGCGAGACGCACTCACTGAAATCGGTAGATACATTCACTGTAATTGCACATAATTTATTCATATTCTTAATGATCGCTGCATCGTCGCTATTGTAATGATATTCTGATATTGTTTACGTTATTTTTCCCAAAACACATGTCGTATACGTGCGCAATACTAGGACGTGTTCGCGCGCCCGCCGCCGCGGAGGCAATGAACGCGAGGTAGGGACGGCGGCTGCGGCGGCGGGCGCCGCGGCCGGTCGGCCTGTCATGCGTCAGCTGAGCGTCACGCCGCGACATTGCAAGGTCCGCCCGTACTGCCTCGGCTGACCCACTGCGCTTCGTTCCCATCATCACATCGCGACGCCTTTACGACTGCTCTTTCCTACTTTTATTACATCTTAGCGTTACGATTACATTTAATAATAAACGAAATTCACATGAGTGCTATAATTTAAATGGTAAAGAATACGATCTCGCTTTGCTTTTTTTCACAGTAATAAACTAATAAATAGAGCGTTGAAACGACCAGTTTTCCTTGAAGCGGCACATCATATTTTGTTGTGAATGGATTCGTGGCGCATGCTCGGTTAATACACTTGTACCGTTGTAATACCACGGTTTTGTAGATTCAACTTTTGTAAAAGTTTACGAAATATAATAGGTATATTGACATTGACGTACATTAGCCAGCCGTTCAGTATTAAATATCTATTGATAACGTATTCACGTGAGATATGCGTAATAATGTTATCTGCAACTAAGTGGGATTGTCTTAAGGAATTTCTTACTAGATAGTAGATAGTAGATACTAGATACCTACTTGCAAGGTTAAAAATGATCAAAAAAATGTCAACTTAACATCTTTAGCGCCGATTTTTCAATCCTTGGTTAAAATTTATCCGTCCAATAAAGTATTACACGAACATTTTAAAATGTCACCTGTAAACTGTCAAATACGGACAATAAGAATATATTTTTGAAATGGTAGTTTAATACGTTATTCGATGAATAAGTTTTAACCAAGGATTGAAAAATCAGCCCTTAGTTGAAAATATTATCGATAAATGGAAAGATACTCTAAATGTCACACGTTACATAAAAATTAAAAACCGATGCTAAAAATATATTTCTTGAAGTAACTAAGACAATTTTTTTAATGCATCAAATATTATGAAGTACCTATGTATGTATTATAATAATTGTGATTGAAAATTAACAAAAGAAGTTGGATAGTTATAGGATATAAGTGAAGTGAACTTTCACCAGTTCCAGTTAACTATATTCTGAAGTTAATTCCCATGTCTACGAGAAGGTAATTATAATTAATTATAATCCTACTCTATATTTCATTATTATCAATTTATCAACCGGTATGGTTACAGATTGACTATACTTGATTAAGTTTGTGATTGAACTAAATACCATCAGTACCATATTCTGCGTAGTTGGAATATTAAAATGCGATCCGAATCGTATATAAAACAAGAGGCGAGTTGCGAAAGGAGACGGACAGGCACTAGAAATAATCAATATTGCAGGCTCGGGTTCGAATTTCGTGGCGCCTCGTTGGCATTGCACACTTGCGGGTGAAGTTGCGCTGAGCTCTGCCCTCCCCCGACACCCTTCACACCCCTCGCACTAGAAAATTGGGTTAAACAGCACGCGGCTCTATACCGCACCGGAAGAGGGGATTTTGGGGTCCGCAGAACTGCGCTTCTACAATGAATGCGGGACAAAGATGTGACTGAGTATTGATTGTCTTCAGCGTACCTACGTCGCAACTCGAAACTCGCTGTAGATGCACGGTGCACACCACGTATTATGTTACTCTGTGATGTTACTCATGTAGCTGGAGCGTCGCAGATTACTCGTATAAATTGTAAATTTTCAGTTTTAGATTTGGAAATTTGAACTTAAAATAAAGATGATAAACAAATATTACGATATAAAATTTAAATTCCAATACATACCTACTACATAATATACTAAAAGTAAAAACTGTCTTTCGAATTCTTATACATACTTGTAGTTTGCATTTTTTACTTTTAAACCAGTTTCTTATTTCGTAATTCAAATAACCTATACTATCGTTATAAATTATATAAATTCTATCGCAAATAAGCAATAATACTGCAGTTTTAATTTACTCTCAACTACAAGCACATTCAATGCTAAGGGAAGTGACATTTTTATATGAAGTTTAATAATGATAATATTCATATGTTATACGTTTTATATAGGGTTGATGTACCACTAGTTGACCATTTAAGCGGTTTTATCTTTAGCTATATAATAAAAACGGGTTATTTGTTTTACGTTCAATGATATTTTTGGGACACAGATAATTGAATAGTCACTGCAACTATTGTTCTTAGTATCAATTTGATAACCTTTAAAGGTTTTATGAAAACTACTCTGAAAGTTACTTCTGCTAAAAACACCATTACCTGACCACTGATCACCAATATCTGACCATCATTGCTCTAAAAGTTGACCATTTTCAAAATGGACAAAATGTCCTTCTTCGAACATTAGTTTTGTTTAATAAATAAAAAAAGGCTGTATTTAAATTGAAGTTTTTTTATTAAATGTTATATTCTATCAATAAAAGGATCTCTACGCCAACTTCAGTCTCCAATGTAGATTGCATGACAAGCGCAACTTTTCTAGTTTCATGGTCCATACATCTCATAAAGTCTATTGCAGAAATGTTAAATGGATAAATTCCACACTGTCATGCGTTAAAGATCTTCAGGTCTGTAGATAGGTTGATGAAATCAAACCACTCGGTCACGGAAATCAAGTGGACAACTCAAGGTTAATAATATTCTCGGCCCCGAAACCTGACCAACTAAGTTCGGTACAAAATCTTACGGTGGTCAGCTTTTGGAAATATGCAACATAAAGCTATGACTTAACTACGGCTTATATGGTTTGTTAAATTAGGTATAAGCACAAAACAAAGCAAGTCTTTCTTAGCAAAATATAAAGAACCAAGAGCTGACCATACTGGTCAACAATAGGCGAAAAATTGTTTTCGTTGCTCCAAAAGATAACCAGGCCGCTAAAAATCATGAAAAACTGTTCATGCCAAAAATGAAGCCGAAAGTCTATAACAGAATGGTTTAACATTATGCCTATAACAAGAGATATAAAAAGTAATCGATTGCATTCAAGATTAATTAAGATTTTCCAATCAACTCCCGATAAAAATCTCTTAGTAAAAAATGTGATTACAAACGGGGCGCCACCTTCGTGTTGAAAAAATGTCAATATTTCTGACCAATGGCAGCAAGATTTGTTTTTTTTTTATAGATGATGTTGCTATACAGAAAAAACAATAAACTATCATCTGGGGCTGCCGTATTTTCTTAATTGGCGCGTATATTTTGAATTTCGGTCATGTATTGGCGCTTGGTCAGCTAGTGGTACACTGACCCTAGGTACATGTTTTTCGCTTATCTAAACTCGTAACAAAGATACTTTATCATGCTACGGCACGCCGGTGAGTCGTATTTAAATATCGATACGAAAATCCTACATAATAACATACATGAATATTATATTGTGCTTAGTGCTTACGCTAGTTGCCAGCTCGCTAACTTTCCATTTGCCTGATGCTAGTTGAACTAAAAATAGTCACAATAACTTCTGCGCCGCAAATCATTGTTCGATTCATGCACACATTTAATTAATTTTATACTTTAGTCTTTACCACCGATCGCTGTAATTTAAATAAAATATGAATAAATAAATATTAATATTTATCTCATTTGAAAATAGAGTCGATACTAAATGCCAATTTGTCGTGATGTATTTTTTCCTTATCATTTCGTTATTGAAGCGAAATAAATTCGACAATCTGATTTAGTTACACTGTGTACGTGGAGACTGGAGTAGGGGCATACTTAAAAACTAAACATTTTAGCCTTGAATTGATAAGAAGGGGAAAGGGTTTGGTTTCGACCGAGTATTGGCGTGCGTGTAGATTGTAATTTGTAGATCTATAGAATGACTATTTCATTTTAATATCACGATAGTACAATATAGCAACAACTGTAATTTTTCGTTTAACTTACACGTACCTACAAATAAAATTTTGCATCAATTGATTAATCGCTAATTTGCAAATATTTATCTTGAAATAAAATCGTGAGTTATACCTAAATGCCTCAGATATTTAATCAGGTAACCAAGGTTTTAAGTGTTTTCTACTTAGCAACTAGACTGATGTTTGTAATTTTGTAAAATGTCTTTGTTGGCAAAACCGGATTGCCGTTATAAAGGAATGCCGCAGCCCGCAGTTACCTGCTCAGTTCGCAGTCACAACTGAACTCACGAGATAAATTATTATTACGAGTTTGTGGTTGGATCATCAAAAAAAATCGTAAAATTTAAACAAACACATTTTATTTAATATCAGCTGATAAAATGACGTCCCCTGTCAATGTCTGTCTTTTCTTAAATATAGGACTGTAGTTCAATATTTTCATAAACATGAAACTTGCAGTAAATTCGCGAATAAAATGACTAAACATTTGAAAATGAACCTCGAACAATAGCTTATCTTTTGCTCAACTTGGTCGCAACTCGCATATCACTAGTCAATGCTACATAAATTGTTCCTACCTACCGGGTACATTATGTGTTAACATTAGTACATACATACATACCTATCTACGTATGTTTATGTTAGTACATCGCCGCACAGACGCCTACGTAACACGTCCAGTAAGCAGTTTGTTGTGGGGCACGAGCGCCGATATCACGTACTCGTTCACCGCAGGTCGGTGGCACTCCGCCCGCCACCCGCTGTCGCCACCGTACCTCGCTGTGGGAATAATCGGTCACAACAACCATACCTACAATTCATATTATAGTCTATTTTCATTATCAGACCTATTTCGAAATTAATAACGACTGATTATTCTAAACTTATCGATTTCCAAGGCCTACAGGAAAAATGCATAATATCTTGTGCTAAATTCTTGATTGTAATCGAGGGCTATTGACCTGTGCACATTCAATAATATACAACATAAATATATTTAAGTTAGATAACTTTTATCCCAACAGTTGAACTATTTATCAAATCCAAAATGATTAGAACTGCTTAATCCTTGTAAAATGGCGCCTTACCAGACTTTATTATAATTACGTTCGGAGCAAACTTCGTGACGATCTCCATTCTACAACACCCCCCACACCCACTCCCCGCGGATGCGTATCCGATTGTCGCGAGCCGCTGGCGTTTACAACTTGTCAAACGAGTTAGGTTATTCGGAGTATCGAAGTGAAAAATATTATAAAGTGTTAGAAATGGATAGAGTGCGTAATTTATAACTAGTGAGTAGTAATAAATAAATGTGCTAACAAGTAAACACGTGTTTAACCGATAAATAAACTGCGAATCATATGTAAAGACGCCATCTTTCTTTACAGATGTCAGCTGGCTCTCAAATTCAGATGGCACCACAAACTACTGTCAACACGGGCCAGCCAGTACATAATCAGGACTCCAATATGAGCACAGGTAAACTGTGAATTAGTGACGAAAATGAACATTTATATTGTGATGTGCATGTGGTCAGTGATGTTGGGTGTTTACCGTAAAGAGTGTATTAAAGTCAAAGTTTTAACCTTATCCATATAAACTTATGGGACCCCAACTTTTATGGAAAATGGAAAAAGGACTCTGACGTCACGGCGCTCTGTGAATGATGCCGGAATGGAAGTATGAAAGTGCCATGTTAATTCTGTGACTACAGATTTATTTGTGACGATATGCATGACTATAAAAATGGGTCTAACTTTAACCAATTTAGTCAATTCAGCTCTATTTCCAAAAGTGAGTACATAAGGTAACTGCATCAAGTACATATAATAATCTTATTATTTTTGCATTAATGGCGTGATATATTTACTATATTACTATAATTCATTTTATGGCCAATATGCAAAATATTGTTTGGTTTTATAAAGCAGTGCACATAAATAAATCATTAGCAATATAGTTCCAACCTTTTGTATTTATCATAGATGCTTTATGTGTATAAACAATATGTTATGACATATGACATTAATTAAGCTATAAGTTAGACCTACCACAACCGCAGTATTTATAGAAATATGGTATTTATGGAAGTGCTATGTTATAAACAATATTTTCTATGTTATGCATGGATATTTTTGTTATTAGTCAAATATCATATTTTTGGTAAGATATTGATGTGTGAAATTGAAATTATGTTGAAAGCATCAAACCATTAATTGCAGGGTCTTCTCACAGTGATAAGGAAGTGGACGCTTTAACTCCTGAGAAGTCTGCTGCTATGCGAGGCTCGGCTGCAGTACCTGGTAGTGCACTTGTGCCACCTAGTGGGGCAACCCCAACTATAGCAATGCCTGAAAGGAAAAGAAAGCGAAAAGGTGATATTTGTTTACTAACCGTAAAAACCAGGTCAGGTTACAGATAATAGTTATGGCACTGACTAATTTGAGAGTATTATGTTTTCATGCAATGTTTTCTGTTCACTACAGTTCATTTCATTACTGAGGGATTCTTTTCATGGAAATTGGTATTAGGCTTTGGTTCTCATTGTGGAGAATTGGAATAGGTTAAATAATTTCAATAATTATTATATTAATATGACAAAAATTATCAAAGAAAATGATCAGGTTTATATCTCAAGAATATACATATAAACATTATCTAAGTAATTATTTCTGTTACATGCAGTCAACCCGTTGAAAACATGCTTGTTTAGTAATATACTTTTCGATTTAAATGATTAGAGTAAGAATTGTATGTGTAGAAGCAATTATAATTATAGGCATATTAAACTGAAACTAGTATCTCAATAAGTAATTCTACAATCTACATTAAGTAAAGTTTATGATTTATGCGGTCCCAAATTTATTCTGACGACTGACAATTTAAGTAGTACAATAAGGGACTCAAACTTATTTATTTTATTATGAAGTCTTGAGCATTGTGTCATTTCTTACTCATCTAATCTAATTTAATGTTAATTTCAGGAGAAGAAGGCGTCGGTGGTGGCGGTGGGGGAGGAGGGAAGCAAAGGCATAACTCTTCCGACAAAAACATTAGAGAATATTTCTCGAAACACCCATCGTCCAGTCCTGTACGGCTTACCGGAGCAAAGTCACCATCACCCCAAGGCGCTAATTATCCTATGGTGATTATACTCATTATTCATTTTAGATAATGTATGGACGTTATGTGTTGTTTTACACAACAGCTCATAATTAATAGGAGACTTTTAGAGTAAGTATATTTAAAATATAATTGAAATTGATTTGAATGCATATGACGGGTTTTCTTGATGTACCCAAAGCAAAAGTTAGAACAATTTAACTTAGCGTATATTATGATTTTGAATAATAATCTGATGTAGGAGTGTTATAAAAGTGGACTGTGTTATGTCATGTAATTTGGTCTTTTAAAGAAGAAAAAATATCATTACCGATTATTGTCAATCATCCATCACTTATTTTTTTTTAAATTCTGTTTACTATCAATAATAAATAAAAATTATTTTGCGGAATCAAATAAAAGTTAGATTGTGGTATGTGGTAATATATAATTGGAACTTGATTTGATAAGGAAAGATGTGAAGGATGAAATTGGAATGTATGTTTTAATTTATAAAAAGGAACATTTTAGTTTTAATAATTTAGTCAATATTTATTTTCAATACAATATTTTGAGGATTTATCTCTTAATAAAAAATGTTTCCTTTGCATACCACAGTACCCACCGTCACCATCTTCAATACTGCCTTCGGGGGCTGATTTTTTACGTTCCGCCTCGCAACAGCGACCTCATACTTCTGTTAAGCAGGTACATGATTATTTGTGCCTGTTCATCATGTTGCTACATTTTCATAATTTCTGTTTCACTTTTGTAATATTCATATATTTATTGCCAGGTTCAGACAGAATTAACTTGTCAGAGGATACAAGAGTTAGAAACTCAAGCGTCGTCGGACTTAGAGCTAAGAAATAATAGAATAGAAGAATTAACAAGGAGTAATGAAGAATTAAAGCATCAAGTTCAAGCGCAGAGTAAGGTGAGTCTAAGCACTGACATTTTTTTTATTATTATTATTGACATCTGCGATCAGTCAACGGACTAT
>CAJQZM010039714.1:0-42811 GCA_907164665.1 Colias nastes
ATCGAATTTTGATAATAAGCAAATGACAATTTGGCGCCAATATTAGCATCTTTTTATTATTCCTGCGAATATCAAAACAAGTTTATTATCATTTAAAATCTGAAGCAATAACTTTAACCATTTTCCATTTATAATTAAATCGTCAGTAGTTCGTCTCATTTATAAGTACCTAGTAATACAGCTAATTTAATTTAAATAATCATAGTAAATGCACTTAATTATTATGATCACGTGCCTATACAATGCAGCAATAAGTTGATTGTAACAAAACTGATTTATAAAACATTGGTCAGAGAGCGGGGTCAATGTATTTGAACTGAATTATGCTTATTGTTTTGCAGATGTTCAATGTAATTTTTGTTTTTTTTTTATGGGGCGGAAAGGCAAATGAATTGCTGTAATTTCATGCTATTAGCAGGTAATACCAGCCACATCCATGTAATTCGAACGGTTTCAATAGTTAACTTTCATAATTTTTATAACATTAGTTAGGTAATTTTTTCATAACTCATAATTTTTAATAAGATATATTACTAAATCTATAATATCATATCGTTATAATTTAAGATATTTGAGATATCAACAAATCGAATCAATAACAATAAAAAAACTTACACATTTAAATGTATATCTGCCAAAAAAGCAGGAAAAAAGGATATTAAAGATTTTAAAGTTATATTTCCTTAATACATCATTAGAAATTCTTGAAATCTTGGGATTTTCGCTATTCATTTTTGTCCAAAAATATTGCCAACCAGAAACTCAATGCGTCAAACTCATGTTACGATATAGTCGGGTTTTTCATAGTAATTATCTTACATGTTGATATGTAGGTACGTGCAAATAGCACGTTCACAAGAAAGAGTTCCCAGTATACATAATAATGTTTAATCTATACTAATATTATAAAGCTGAAGAGTTTGTTTGTTTGTTTGTTTGTTTGTTTGTTTGAACGCGCTAATCTCGGGAACTACTGGTCCGATTTGAAAAATTCTTTCGGTGTTAGATAGCCCATTTATCGAGGAAGGTTATAGGCTATATATCATCACGCTACGACCAACAGGAGTGGAGCCACGGGGGTGAAACCGCGCGGAGCAGCTAGTGTAGGTATAAAAGTATTTAATAACTTTATACAAATTGTATTATGTCCATATAAGGCTGGAAAAGCACCTGTAACACTAGAGGCGAGTGTTTATGAGCAGTGTATAATCACTTAAAATCACGTAGGCCACTATTTCCTTGGCTTGCTCTACTATGAATAAGGCTTATATCTATGCATTATTATTGAAGTACACTATACATAGAGAAAATTTGATAAATTTAAATCCTTTTAATGAGGTAAGTAGGTACAGAAATTTTTTCAGGTCGAATGTTTTGACATAACCGGAGATGCATTGAAAGCTTTACATTTTTACTTAAAATTGGTGAATCACATAGATTCTGATAAATTTAAAGTCTGCAATAGTTCGTCTTATCTAATACAAACTCTAAGGTCTCGATGCATTAATATCTCTTACACACATAATATGTCTTGGATATGAGTAACAATTCTAGTGGGTAGAATTTGATCATTTTAAATTACATGTAGGTTGCAATGATTTTCAGTACATGCAATACATCAGTACCTATACATCAGCATCAATTCGTAAAATAAAAATAATATTTAAACTACAAATATGTAAGGAGAATTCCTTTTTTGGTTTTTATATTCTCGATATTGTCAAAAATGTAATTATAGTACGTATAAGTTCCAATACGAAAAAGGTGGAAAATTATAACATATATATGTATATTTTTAAAACTGTATAAATTAAATGAGTACGTTCTAGACCCCATGTAGCGAATGGTTTTGAGACTAGTATAAAAAATGCATCAATCCAATAAAACGGATTTCATTTTCTTACTATTTCTTGTTTAGGTATATTTGCTTGTCGGGATAATTTATAATGTTGAAAAATTTTAATATTTCAATAACAAAACATAACTCATTTTTTACTCACATAGATAAAAAATAATATCGACATTAATTACAGAATACAGACAGCACTCCCTAGTAGGGAGTCCCTACGTGAGATCAATAAAAAAAATTGGCCAAATATTTATGGTCCATTGAAAAGTTACATTTGGGGTTGCATTTTTTAGAGGACGCAATTTTATTTTTTTGATGTGTAGGGGTGGTCAGTGTGAAGCTATCACCAAGTTTGTGGGGTCGCCACCCTTGTCCCACGGCCGCCATCTTGAAAATAGCGGTTGATATGGTTTTTACGATATATCTCTTAAACTATTTATTTGATAAAAAAAATTTGTTTACATTATTTGTTGCAAATTAAATACTCTACAACTTTGATCCTGCAACTTTTTGTCGTAGAACTATAAATAAAAAAGTTATAAGCGAAAATGTTCAGAAATTAGAGATATTTATATTTCTCAATAAAACTTTTTTTTATAATTTTACGTAGAAATGATATTTGACCATTTTTGTAGATTGTTTTTCGAGGAACAACTTTTATATACAACATTTTTTCATTAATTAAATAGCTAAGGTTTTACAGCGCTCCGAAGTGAGTACTAATTTTCAGTACTCTGAACTATACAGTATACTTATATTATGTGTGTACTAATAATAATATGTCATCAGTAATGGTTTTTTTTGTTATTATAATATTTTTAATAATTAATTTTGCAATATCACTAATAATTAATTATTGAATCTTTTCCCCACCACCCAGGAGGTAGAGTCTGGAAGCGCGACTTTTTTTTACGTCGAAAAGCAGGTCTGAAATGTTCTGCAGTGTGCTTCTATTGTTCTGGAGTATGAGAAAAGAGCCAATAGCCAATATATGTATAGTTAAGAGTACTGAAAAATAGTACTCACTTCAGAGCGCTGTAAAACCTTAGTTATTGACGTTATGAAAAAATGTTGTACATAAAAGTTGTTCCTCGAAAAACAATCTACAAAAATGGTCTGATATCATTTCTTCGTAAAATGATAAAAAAAAGTTTTATTGAAAAATATAAATGGCTCTAATTTCTGAACATTTTCGCTTATAACTTTTTTATTTATAGTTCTACGACTAAAAGTTACTGCACCAAAGTTGTAGAGAATTTAATTTGCAACAAATAATGTAAACAAATTTTTTTTATCAAATAAATAGTTTAAGAGATATATCGTAAAAACCATTTCAACCGCTATTTTCAAGATGGCGGCCGTGGGACAAGGGTGGCGACCCCACAAACTTGGTTTTAGCTTCACACTGACCCCCCCTACACATCAAAAAAACAAAATTGCGTCCTCTAAAAAATGCAAGGTTAGGGCTAAAAAATGTAACATTTCAATGGATCATTATGACATATTTTTGCGCGCCAAAATCTGCAGTAACGTAACACATGACGATCTGTCTCCCAAAATGCATCGTATATTATGGTATCAATCCGGAATTCCACCGTTCGCAAAACTTCACCGCGTCCTGACGTCACGGCTGCTATTCGACTTAACTGTTCTGACTCAATCGTTTACTCGGTTTATATTAGCGAGCCTGTGGTTTTATGTCTCAGTGTGTCACTTGGGGTGTTAGCTGCACGTACCAATTGAAAATATTAAACATTTCTTGTGAACGTGTTTTGTGATAGTGCTATCATGTTGTCAGGTGATATTTGTGTTGACATCAAGGGCTTCATGGATGTAGTGTACTGTGCTTATCTGTTGCATTCCAGCAAGGTGCGATTTTTTTAAATTATTCTATGGTTAAGGATATTTGGCAAGTGTGTGTGGGCTTTAACATAAGTGTGTTATACTTTTAATTTTAAAATTTTTAATATCAAAATTAAGCTTAGTGAAATTTCTAATTTATATTCAAAAAAATAATTCAATCTAAGTATTTGAATGTTAGTCTGACATTATCTTACTAAATTTAAAATATATAAAAAATGGGACATACCCCCAAAATATCCAAAATCAAATTACCAAGATACAGAGATGAAAAATTTCTTAACTCTTAGATTACTTTAATTGAATGTACTATGTGATTATATTTTATATAAAAATCTTTAGTTTTTATTCAAAATATTAGGTGGCTTTATATGGCATATAAACCCATCTATCGATCGCTTTAATATTATCTACGTAGTTTGAGATCCTTACGCATAAATAAACTTCGGCATATTGTATTATGAATACCTTGGATTACTTACGTCATATATTTTTTTCTGTTCTTAAGGATTTATCTCACATATTAGAACGAGGTGTGTTAGCTTGTAGAATGCCTTCTGATTTAATTATAGATAATACGTCACTAATTGTAATGTTTTATCGCTTAGTACTAGGTTCTTTACAGTTATGTTTCATATTAATGTATCGTGTGATATACTGTCGTCATAGATTTAATGTTGTTTTCAATATAGGAGGAAATACTCTACAATGGAATTCTAGACATATGCTAGCATTAAAGTTCAAATATTGTAAACTTATATTTATGTATAAATTACAAAACATAAGTTAATATTTCAGTAACCAAGAAACCAAAAAATTCTTCACAAACATACAAAAATGTTAGAAAACACTCATTACATAAAGCTCACATTAATAAAGCTATTATATAATTTAAGGACAACAATTATTATACTAATTACCTACGTAATAGGTAATTGTTATCATTTGGAGTCAGGAATATTTATAATTTTCCCACTAAATTCCACTGAAACGTAACGTTTTTGTCACTTATTCCTTAAACGCGGGTTAACACCTATATGAAAATATCTTGTTAAAGTTATGCCTTATAGGTTTACTATAATATGACGTATTCACGAAATTATCAATGACTAGTTACATAAAATAAAACACACTTCTAAATTTTGCAATTTGATATACTTACGCTATTACCATTGTATAAAAAAATAATATTATTTTGACTGTGATATTATTACATTGTACAAGATACCTTCGTAAATATGTATACCAAAGCCTGTAAAATACCTTTAAACTAAGAAGTTAATTTCATTTTACAGCAATCCGAGAGATGGCGTAAGCTGCGCAACATAGTGCAATGGACGCCGTTCTTCCAGACGTACAAAAAACAACGGTACCCCTGGATACAATTGGCAGGCCACCAGGGCAACTTCAAAGCCGGTCCTGACCAGGGCACGATACTTAAAAAACTTAGTCCGCAAGAGGAGAGGTGCTTTCAGGTGAATATCGTTTATTATAGCTTGAATTTCATCTCTATGGCAATTTACTTTTGATTTTTTGTACTAGAAGAGGTATTTGGATTTAACTGTATAGCGTTATTGATTTTAAAGTAATATTTGAATTATACGCTCTTATCATCAGTTGCTCCTTCACGCAAAATGCAACGCTTTCCTAGGTCAATTAGGTCACTCATATGTATAGTGCAAGCAAATCTGCGGGTGTTATGTGGGTACATAGCAATATCCTTTTTTCTCATACAAACGCTTTATTTAATTTGGAATGAAAATATAATTTTAAGTAGGTATTTCATTTTTATTTCCAACATTAAAATCGTCTAAACTTATTCTATGAAGTAAAGTTATTCGTAATATTTAACGAATTTATTCATTCCTTGTGACCAAATGCCCAAGTATGATTCAGTGGCGCCTGTTGATTATTTTAAGTTTTCTACTAATTACCAAATTAGTCATTGAGTATCCTTTGGATATTTAACTAACGACATTCCTTCTTAATAATAATAAGTATTCTAATTAGGGTTATTAAAATAATTTGTAAACCTAATTGTTTATGGTTTAATTTTAATTATGATTGTAATAGATCCATCTTTTCTGTTTATGAAGAGTCGTTTTGTAAAGGCGTCTAATCTTAATATTAATTATAAATGTTTCGAATATGAGTAACATGAAATATTTAATGCATTTAATTACTGACTTATATGAACAATTATTTTCTCAATGAAGAATTTCCAAACATTACGTACAATTGAAAATATTTCAAATTAAACTCGGAATTAAATTAGTAAATTAATAATAAGTATGATGATGTTAAATTTTATGGAATTTATATGAAATACGAATTAAGCTATAATAATTAATAATTAACCTTAACCTGTAAATTTGATTAGAAACTACACAGGGTATTCCTCGGATGATGTTTTCCTGTTACCTGTTTACCTGTTACATATTTCCATTTACCAATGCTAATTCGCAAGCAATATCGAAATAAAAGTGTTAATAAAATCAAGTCATATTGAAACAAACACGTAACTAATAAAACAAATACTTTTTACAACGTTTTATTCTTCAAATTTTAAGTCATGTTGACATCACTGTACACATAAAAAAGTTATGGTCTTTGTTTTATAGTTCACAGTTTAACCATAACATACCATTTGTATTGACGAAACATTTGAAGAAAATACCTACTTAAATTACCTATCAGCATTAACTTGTGAAATTGTATATTTCGAAATACGAAATAACCTCCATTTCTAATGACGTCAATAAAGTTTGGTGTTGGCTAACTGGAATACGTCACGAGCGTTAGTAAATTTAATAATTATTATTGTATGGGTTCAACGTTCGACGAACTTTGATTAAGAGGTCTTTATCAATTCGATTTCAGATGATGAAATAAATTTCTATATTTATTACAGTTACTGAATGTAATGTTTTAACAAGATAAGTGAATACAACGACTTAGAGGCTTATCTTTCAATTTATAGTACTTAGTAAATATTTTCATTGAATCTCACATATTATTTGGATTAAATTATCTTCGACTTTTGACTGATATCGTGTAGAGGTACAAGAAATATAAGTAGTAGATACAAGCTCAAAGCACAGAATATATAATAATACCCAAAAGCTTCATGAGTCTTATTACCTAACCTAACAATATTTTGGAGCTCCTTGCTATTCAACAACTATAAAAATATTTTTTTTACAACAATATTCGTATGTTCATATTTGAATATTTAATTAGATATGTTTTTTGTAAGTTGTTTAATATCAAGTATTTTTCTGTACATGACGTTGTTCTTAAAAATATTAAAAAAAATATACGGAAAGTACCTTCCTACGATCATGATTATTTTTTTGAACATTGACGCTGTTTTCTTAATAAAATACTTTAAAAATGCACAGAAAGTACGATTACAATTATTACGATCGTACTAAAACTCATTACACGTAAGGTGATTCCTGACGTAATTTGAATAAATTAAAGTGACGTAAAATAATGTTTTTTTGTTTGTTTCAGTTGCTGATGAAAGACATCCTTCGACCGTTTGTACCTGAATATAAAGGTCAAGTCACATGCGATGACGGAGAATGTATCCTTTCTTAAATGAAATAAAAAAAAAACTTTTAAATAATCTCTTATGTAAAGGAAATAAGTAAAATTGACAACATACCTATAAGTGGGCAAAAAACTGCTTTACACAAAATACGTGACATTTCATTCTGCAGCATGGAATTAGTCTAATTTTATATTTTCTGATAAAGTTATAACTTGAATTAAAATATATAATTAAATGTACCTTAATAGCTACTCTAATAATGATACCCAATTCATATTAACACAGTCATCATCCACATTATAATAATTAAAATCTCCAACGAAGCAACAATTTAAGCGACAATCATTTTTAAACCCAATTTCCTTAACCCTTACCGTACAGTATATTTACAACTACAAGATCTATTAAGTGACTTCGACTGTCCCTGCGTAATGGATTGCAAGATTGGCGTTAGAACATATCTAGAAGAAGAACTAGCTAAGGCGAAAGAAAAGACTAAATTAAGAAAAGTAAGTAATTTCAAAACCATATTTTATGGAAAATAAATTCTGTGCCCCGCGGTTTTACCCGTATTGCTCCGCTCTTATATAAATAACAATAACTTCAAAGCCTCGAAGAATGCAAATTACTAATATTACCTAAATAACATGAATCCAGCTACAAGGCTTAGATATAATCATGCAACTGTTGCATGCAATATCATCTCAGTTCAATAATATTATTTATTGTAATTACCTACGTCAAAGCGATATTTACACAGATATAACGTAAAATAAATTGTTTATTTATAGCTGGGTAATATTACGATTATATTTTTAACCTTTAATATTATTGTTATTGATATCTTTAAATAGAAAACATAAAATGTAAACTTCTGTAATATAAGATAAACATAATAATGTGACTATGTAGGATCTTTCCTTATTTGTGCTAATTAATTACGTGCCATATGCACTTCATTTTTATTTAAATTAATTATCGACAGCAAACAATTAATGATGTTAATTCTTTTTATGATATTCGTATGAAAAATAGATGGAATACAAAATAATATCTGCAATTGTCAGCAAAGATCATAACATTGCTATGTTTAAACAAAACGATTATTATAATTTATGTTGACACAAGTAATTAAATGTCCTAAACCGTATCTAAAACTATTCCTCTTTACTTATAAGCATATTAAATTTTACAGGACATGTACGAGAAAATGATACAAATAGATCCGAAAGCGCCTACAGAAGAGGAACATCGTAGTAAAGGAGTAACTAAACCCAGATACATGATTTGGCGGGAGACAATCAGTTCCACAGCAACTCTGGGCTTCAGGATAGATGGCGTAAAGAAAGCTGATGGTACTAGCTCTAAAGACTTTAAGACTACGAAGACGAGGGACCAGATAGTTGAAGCATTCACGGACTTTACAAATAGCTTCCCTAGTGCTGTGGTGAGTTGATATTTTTAATTTATATCACAAGAAAACTATTGAGCAAACTTGTCACTACCAATAAGCTGTTAAATTTGATGAACTCGATATTTAAATAGGATCAAAAATAGTTTAGTAGTAAATCTTTCTAGTAGGGAAGATTCCAGTAATAAAGTATACCAATGCAACTTGCAATTTTATTTTGAACACAAATTTTGATGGGTACTTTGAACAGAATCTACGATAATTATTTACTCTTAAAGAACAACACTTAACTATCTTATAATAATTATAATATGGATTAATATCATAACAGAATAACTCATTGAAATTTATTTATTTCCAGCCGAAATACTTAGAAAGATTGAAGGACATTCGAGCAACCCTGCTAGAATCAGACTTCTTCAAAACTCACGAACTAATTGGAAGTTCGCTTCTTTTCGTCCACGACAAGCGAAAGGCTTCAATCTGGATGATCGACTTTGCCAAAACCGTCCCAGTGCCAGAAGATATAACAATCGACCACAATTCTGCTTGGAAAGTCGGCAACCACGAAGATGGCTACCTCATTGGACTCAATAACTTAATAAATATCTTCGAATCCCTCATAAAAGATGATAATGGGAACATAGACCAGTCCTATACAGATATAAATTTGGATAAAAATATCCGGAGAGACAGTTTAGCCACTTGACCACATTGTAATCACAAAGGATGATCTTTGTATCGAATTTTATTGAAGCAGGCCAACTGCGTTGTACAGATCTGTATCTTGTAAGGAGATGACGATGTACCTAGCTTTAGGGAGATATTTTTGTAAATAAACGTACCATTATGATAATCATAACGTTAATTTCGAAATACTCATATTTTTATTTAAGCCGTTTCGCAATTTTGATTGCACCTATTTTGTTGATATCTTTGAATTTATATATGACGAAGCATTGTATTGTATTAAATAAAAAACAATTGGTATATGCAAATATTTTATTGGATTTGACTAAAGATTGATTGTAATGTAAATCAAACAATTGTATATTATATATGAATTAGTTGAAAATTTGTAAATAACACACTGACAAACTCATAGAGACGTCTATATCATGTTATATTTATATTGTTAAGTACACTATATTAGTGTAACGACTAGATAAAATATTATATTCATAAGTACGAGTACATAAGGCTAAAATTATGCAGAGGTACTAATTAAAACATATCACATACGTATTTGCTTGTTTTCTTTTACCTAAATATCTTAAAATATTGGAATGATTAGAAACTAATGGAAGACTTAATGAGGACGTCATACAACCCTTTAATGATCACATTTTAGCTTAATGAAAATAATTAAAAATAATGACAAATGTCGTGTACTTATTTGCTTTAGAAGCTAGTCTCCTTTGGCTGTTTATTTGCTAAAATTTAGTGTTATTGCAAACTGTACATAGTGATCAGTTATCAACATATTATTACAAAATTGGTCTTCAAAATGGAACACAAATTACTGTCGTATTTGATCTATCTCTCAATCTCAAATCTCAAAGCGACCAATTAGTTTGTGTTTTAAAAAATAGCAAGCTAGATAGAACATAAAGATATTGTATTGCAAAAATAGTCCTAAATTAAACTGAATGTTACTTATAATAAACTTCAATATTCACTTATTTCTTAACAATTTCATAAGTACTTACAATCTCAATAGCAATTGGCATTTCTAACTAACATGCATTAAATAGGAATGACTGGCGAACCATGGACGGCTTTTAATTAAGAATAAATACTTAACATAATCGTAAGTCTATAAGGCACTATGTTTTATCTTTATTAGTATCGATCACAATATCCGTTAGACTGCCGCGTCTAGAAGGTTCTTCGTGACTTTCTTTACGGCCTCTTGAGTACATTCTAGGTATAGAACCAGACCTAGATTCACTAGGGGCTGGAGAATATCTCCTAGCTCTTGGCTGGTAATCCTCAGTTTCGCTGTAGGGCGGAGGTGGATGCGTTAACATTGACATCCTATTCTCTCTTTGGGAAGCTGCTGTTATTTGCAATTCAGCCCCTGCTACCACAGTAGCTAATGTAGGCGTAAATTGTGGTGCCGCAAGTCTTGCACTAACTCGTCTACGTCTTGGTCCAATTTGTTCTTCCAAATCTCTATTTGGAATTGAAGGAAGGTTATAATCAGGTCGGAGTGAACCACGACGTCTAGGATCACCCAATGGTTCGACTGTACTTTGTGCGTTTGCCGTCTCCAAAACAGCCAAAGCACGCAACAAATCAGCCACACTTGTATTTTCTAATACTTCAACTTGCTCATTTTCTGGTAACGTTGAAATGTTCACGTCCGGGTCGAACAAACTTGGACGACCTCGTTTTGTCCTATTTCTATAATTCTCTAGATCACTCGAGAACTGATTGCCCATATAACTGGATGCGTCACCGGCGAAACAACTCTTACGGCCACGTTTTGTCTGGTTCTGATATTGCCTAATACTACTTTCTAAATCACTAGGACATTCTTCGGGAGAGCTAATTTTACGACTTTTGCCAAACGATGGGAATAGACTGCTGCGTCCGTGTTTCGTTTTTTCTTTATAATTGACTAATTCGTCTGAACTTTCTGGGAGATTTTCTTCGTCGTTTTTCTTTGATTTGCCAAATGTTGGGAATAAGCTTGTACGTCCTCTGCGGGTGCGATTTTGGTATCTTTCAATTTCATCTTCATCCATTGTATCTTCATCGTTACTAGTATGTGCACTGAAATCAAAAGTGGGGAATATGCTATGTCTTCCACGTTTCGTTTTTTCTTTATAACGGTTTGCTTCTTCGTTTTCATCTTCACTAAAGTTGAAGGTCGGGAATATGCTGTGTCGTTTTGGTCTCTGTTGATATGATGTCCTTGTTGCTGTATCTTCGTCCTCTGAGAAATCAAATGTCGGGAAAATACTGTGTCGGCCTCGTTTCGTCTTTTCTGTGTACTTATCTAGGTCGTTCCTTTCTTCGTCACTAAGGCCGTAGGAAAGTGGGAATATATTCGACGATTTCTGACTATCTTTAGAATTATCTGTAGATACTTGAGCTGCACTAACTCTGCCTCTCATTGTGTTCTTTATATATTCGGCTGGACTCTCACCAGAACTTGGTTTTCTAAATAGTCTCGCGAACAAGCTCTTCGGTTGCATGTCTTCAGCGGGTTGTATTGTTGTAGGGAGTGATAATTTTCCACTGCGTATGTTTGCTTCTTTTCTATACTTTTCAGCTGTGTCACCATTAGTCCAAGTGTAATCGTGATTGAACTTGGATACAGATTCTTTTCTATAATTAGGTACAGCTACACTTAAGGCACGTGTTCTCTTCGAATTTAATATGTCATTTCCTATACTAAATACTGGAGGTTTTTCGCTTGCTAAAATCTGTTCATCGTCAAATATATTAATGCCTCTATTTTCTTGTACTTGATTGAATCCTCCTAGTACATTAACTACCCTAGCTAAAAGTTCGGCTGGTTTTACAATAGCTGAAGCTGTGAATGTTTTCTCTTTATCAATCCCAAGTAGATCAGTATCTGATTGAATCCTCAGCATATCTTTCGCAGTAAGGTAAATATTTTCTGAATTAGCTCTTTTCCTTTTTACTATTGGTCCTCTTGGTTCAACGTCGTAAGTTAAAATGGGACAACTTACACTGCGATGAATGTGTGGTTTCGATTCAACGTAAACAGGCTGAAAGATAAAGATGTTTATTATAATTTTTATGTTTATTAAAAAATATATGGGGTGTATATAGATGGGCAAATCACCGATTAATTACAGAATCGAAAGAATTTTCAGATATATCACAAAAATAATTTTAAACAGAGTATCGCTTAGTTTTTAAACTAGTAGCTGTTTTTGTAATTGTACTTGAATAATAACAATAAGGTAAATTCATGTCGATATTATTAACATAATATTTTGAATATAATACTAACTTACCTTCAATTTTATTAAATTAGCTTCATTTATTATCTTCCTTATTATCGCTATATCTCTCGTGAATCCTTGTAGAATTTTACTTTGCGTAGTTTTCAATTGGCAAGCGAATTTTTGCTCTAATCTGTGAACTCTTTCTGATCTCATACCGCTTGTGATAAATCCGAGTAACATCACTATGTAACCGAGACCAAAGGTAATCCAAATAATAAGGAATATCTGATAGGTGAGGAAATAGCCATATTTGAAGCCATTGTTGACGGTACCTGAAATCGAAATAAAATTTAGTAATTTTGAGAAGTTTATCAATATTTTTTTTATTTGAATGAAAGTAATAATTTATTAATATTATCTTGAAATGAATAAACTTATTGCTTTTACCAACGTGTTTTATTCCATACGGAAATAAACAAAAAAGTTACCAAACTAATGCATTTTTTTAAGAAAATCTTGGTCGAATGATCACTACCTGTAGATAATGCTTTACAAACATTTGTTATGTATAGATTGTATTTCAATTTGTTTCCATATGAAACTGAATATTCCACTATAAAAATAAACTCAATGGAAATATACAAAAAAAAACAACAAATTATCAAATACGTACCAGCAACCAAATCGCCAAAACCAATAGTAGTCAACGTAACAAAGGCATAATACACCCCCGCTACAAAATCCCAGCCCTCAAAAACAACAAAGATACAGGCTGGCAAGAATATAAAGAACAAAAACCCCGGGACCAGGTATAGGAATATCTGACCCAGCATGCCGAGGTTCATGAAGAAGTAGTCGAGCTTGTCTGCTCGCTTTTCATTACGCTTTTTGTACTTGCGGTACACAGATATTAACTGAAAAAAAAGGTTGGGAATAAAATAATTTGATAAATAAAAAGTTTAGTACTAGCTGATTATCTTGGCTTCGTTTTGGTGTGACAAGAGATAAAAGTTACTCGGAAAAGATGTAACTTTTTAACGGTAAAATAATTTAAAAAATCGATTAAGTAATGATGTTAGTTTATTCGTTACCTACAGGTACAAAAATCGACTTTATAATATAAGGGTGTTGATATTACAATATTTATGAATATATATCGATAAAGTTTTTGGTATTATAGCTTAATACTAATGAGATCTATTGGGTATTAATCCTAAGGAATATCTCGATTAACATTAAGTCCTCGGGCTACTATCCCACTAGTAAAATATTACCGTCAATAGTTTTATATTTGTCTGTAAATTATTTATGCATTTAATCAATTGTTCATTCTGAGCAATATTTCTTTTAGATTTTAGAATAAAGTCTAACAATAAAGTTTATCTGAAGCTACAAATGGAAAACTAAGGTCTATAAGATCCTTTTGTTTCTGGTTGCCCGCAGGCTACTATAATTTTCCGTCAATCATTTCAATAAACAGTAATTACTATTTAAATGAGGATAAATATCTATGAAATTATTGATTGGCGTTATTCAAATATAATTTCTATCGGTATTCTTGGAATTTTCAAGATACAATAAGATTAAATGCTGTTACATTCCAATCTCTGCGGATATTTATTTGTTCACTTTGAGTAGTTATAGGCAAAATTTTTATGAAAGACTATTTTAAATGAGTCAAAGTAATTTACAGCTGACGAAATATTATTCAATATCGCTTTGTCCAATATTAAGTTCTCTCAGTCTCAGAAAACATTTAAATTGCTTTTCAATAGTCCATTTAATGAAATTTATCAATGCAGACGATGTTGCGTGCACAGCTAGGCTATACGAATGTAAAACACATAGGTTTTCACATTAAAAGAGGTAATCTAAGATAAAATGTCTTACCTGTAGACCAAAGTATTCACCAAGATTGGCAAGCAATATACCGTTGATAGGGATGCCAAATAATCCATAGAATATCATCAGTATTCTGGATAAATGGGTAGTTGGAGCTAAGTTACCATATCCTGGAATGTACAGAGTTTTTATATTATTTACATTTTTACTTGATACATTTTATTTTTTTAATGTTATTAATACCATTTTTACAATGTCACGTGGTCATTTCCCGATAAAGTTTTCTTAAGACTTTGTTACTGAATTGCTTCAGTTAATAATAAATTATTAAAAACAACTCCAGTGTGGAAAAATTACAAATCTTCATAGGTTGTCTACTGTGCCATCACTTTTCCACACTGGGAAAAATACTGGCAAGATAACATGGTAGTCCGCAGCGAAAGCTTATTTAAATTAAAACAAAAAAAAAATGGATTAAATATTATTTTTCTACAACAACATTGTCTCCGAATAACCTTTTCTCACAACCGAATTGCGAATTGCCTCACAACTCCCTAATTCACATACCGACAGACCCTCTATCTAAATTGAGTGAGGTTATAAAAAAATGATATTATTTAATAGATAAACATTGCAATTGTGTACCTTACCTATAGTACTAACAACGGTGTAAGAGAAGAAAAAGGAATGATAGAAGTCCCATTTATACGGAGGTTCCTCATCCTCTGTAGTGAAGTTATACATGGATTTGCCACAATAGTCAGAAAGTTTGCGCAGGATACTGTCTTGCTTGTGAGGATCATTTGGAATGTAGTTTTCGTAGAGGAGATCTGAAATCGAGAAATAAAATTATAAATGAGAGCTCTGTATTTTTTGAAATAACTAAGTGATTACAAATTATCTGAGATATTTTGGCGCAATCAAATTTCTTCTACTCTTTTGGTTTTATATGTCTACAGTCCAAAGGTACCTTCTCTATTTCTTCTGATCTTTAAAAATTTCTCATTTATAAAGCATTTGATTATAAATCTGCCAAATATTATTGTATAAATTGTCGTCGTCAATTGGGCATTCTCATTCAAGTTTTTCCCGAAATATATTCTCAGTGATATTAGAGGTATATTGAGTTTAGAAAAACCCGTGTTACTATGTGACAGAAATAACTAGTTATACATAATCTGTTCTAATCTTAATCATTTATAATTAAAAGAGCAATTCGAAGGATTAAGTTCGGCGCCTTAGGAACAAGAGAGATAAACGATGTTTATATTGAAATAAAAGTTATGATATTGTTGGCAGTTGAATGTTAAACATACATAATACATAATATATTATAAAGACGCATCTTTATCACGTGCATTTACATAAACACTTCATCTTAAGTGAATCTGGAATTAGAGATTAAAAGATTAGGTAGTAGGTACCTACATAAAAAAAAATTGATAGAGATATCATTACCTTTTATGATGCTAATATATTAAGTACTTTTATTTGTTAGTTAACTGTTCGTTTGTAATGATTAATCTGTAGAGTCGATTCCATTCTATTTAATTTTAAATTAGTCTTAAGTGTAAAGAAATAATTATATGTTTGAGTTGGCGATTGGCGACATTGTTTCATAATTTTAATTGATTGTCTCACGACAATCTCATTAGTGACCGTGTAATTGAAAAGTCATGCAAAAACTGTACTAATAGATAAAGAGTGGTCTATTTCAATAATTAGGTGCAGGGCTTTTTATATTGGACAGTTTTCTGCTCGGCTCAACACTGATTAGGTAATTAACTTTTTCTTACTTCACCATTATTGTGACATTATTGACAGTATTGTTACAAAACGTGAGAGTGAATTTTATTGTGGTAAAAGTTTGGTATATTTACTACTGGTAAGGTAACACTGTACTCAGAAATGGTTTGAATCGTTATGACATCAAAAAGGCTGATTAAAGATTGTTTGTATGCACTGTATGTTATAATAAATAATTCATTCGATGGGTTTTTGTATTTCCATGTTTCGATTTGTATATTTTAGTAGATATCCTCTATTGAGCATCAGCTACTGGTACCTATTGTAAACGATTTTTCCTTTATATCACGCTTATTGTTTGAAAAATCTTGCCTAGCATCTTAATGCTAGGCAAGATTTTTCAAACAATAAAGGGATTGATGTTACAGGTATAGGTCTCTTTATCTTAAAATGTTAGAGTTTCGTTAATGAACACTGATATCACTTTTTTAATTTATATAAAAAAACTCCTAGTATACTTACTAATGAGTTATAGATAGTTCATGAACTAAACATTGTTTTACCAATATTTTATGCTCGTACACGCTTTTAATTGGACGTAAATAGTACAGTTAGTATCCATGGCATTACCGCTGCCGACAAGTCGACAATTCATTACCATAACTTTGACTGTATATGGTGTTTGCATCCTGCTGTCAGCCGCTTAGCAAATTTACTCGAGGTAATCGATAAATGATAGACTTAGTTCAATCGATGTATTATATAAATAAACGATGTTCAATATCTTTATCTTTGTTACATACATTTTTAAAAATTATAGTGGATTTATATAAATAGGTATGTTTTTAAGTTAACTGAAAAATTGCCCTTTTGTAACGTTTGAAATAAAATTATATAAAAATAATACCATGAACAGAAAATCGAAAGTGAAAAGTTGCTTTTCTATCAAGCATATCTCTTGGACTACATTTATTATAGGTACTTTTATTTCCTTAAGAGCGGTCGTGGCCAGTGGCCATCATGTGGTATCAGGGATAGATGGAATCCGCTTCACGAATCACGATCTTCCTTTTCTTTTATATTATAGGCATAATAAAAAAGCTAAAAATTAAAGTCCGTGCAAAGTTTAAAAGCTGACCTACATACTATAGAAAGTAACATGCATAGATCCTGTAAATATTTTCGCTTACTTAACTGTATAAGTACTACAAATTGAGTCCTTTGTAATATGAATCGATAAATCAATGTGATTTATCATGACAATTCTCGTTAAATCTCATTTATTTATGTAAATGATTGAGTGATGCCTGAATTAACAGCCAATTTATTTGATGCAAACCATTTAAGATAATCGTAAAATAGCTCTTATTTAAGAAATTATAATACAGAGAAGTAATGCAACATAATACTTATTAAACCTACCCGAGAAAATTGTTTTAAAACATTTTTTTTCGGTATGATTAGTAGAATATACAAAATACTGTGTTTATTTGATTTACCTTGCTGTGTGTGTGCTAGGTAAAAGTACCCTTAAAAGTAATACAATATCGGCTTACGAGTTTATATACAATTAGTATGTTAGTATAATCGTCCTTTTAGTTAACAGAGACATATTGATAAGGTCTACAGAAAAATTGCAATTTTCACCAAATTTAAGAAGCTTAAAAATAATCAGGAAAAGCTTCACAGAGTTCTAAATTATAATATGTATAACCGTAGTATATTATTATTAGTCTGTGGTATAACCATATTTCCAAAGATTTTACATAATAAAATAAATAATAAAAATAATATAATTAATATATTATATTAGTTAATATTCCATGCAACATACGCAATAAAGACAGTTTAGGTTTACTTGCGGTCACGGAAATCATTAGTGGTTTTTTCATAGCAAACGCAAGCTATTCAATAGTTAAACTTGAAAGGGAGGAGTGGCGCATTGTCAACTGATTATCATTAAACGTACATAAAATCGATTTACGGTAATCGATTGAATCGATCTATTATGATGTTGAAGGTCGGAGTCACTGTCAAGATCAGTATGAAGGATGTTTTGATTGTGGGTGAGTAACCTAGGTTTTCCGATGCACTTTACATTGATGACCATTTTTAAAGAATTAGATTTTCATATAATAGTACATTCATCGTCTGTGAGATTTTTTTTTACTAAACAGTTTTAAATAGGACTCTATGAATTATATTCTAAATAGAAAGGAAAAAAATGTTCGGGAATTAAATAACAAAAGCTTATGATCTATTGATTTTCATGAAACTGTTGGCTTTTCTTGTCTGAAAATTGTCCTTTTTAACACGAAATTCGCGCAAGTTTTACTCCAACATGTTATTCGACGATTTACCAAATTGTCATACAATTTTCAACTGTAAGAACTTTATTTGCAAGCCATACGATGTATCTGTAGGTATTTTAAATTAGCAAGTGCGATACGTCACGTACCTTTGCGTGTTTATGAGACATGAAAGATACTTCGTGTCAGTGAAATGTGAATTTTTTTTAACAGATAAAATCTTCTATTTAATAAAAATGAATCGCCAAATGTGTTGCTAAGCACAAAACTCGAGATTGGCTGTGATTTCGTAAATTCTTTTTTTATAAATTCCTTGAAGTACGAGGATGGTTCTTATGTAGAGAAAACGTAAACCACGTCCGAAGCCGAGGCGGACCGCTAGTGTTTTAATAAAATCAATTTCATACGCAAAATCTCATCGATTTTAAGGATGATGCGGCTCTACTTACACTTCTTACTTGAGGTTCTGAATTCGAAACTATTTTTGTATTTTTAAAATATCGTATTATATAATATTATGTGGGGAATTGTAGAGTTTAAAATTGGTCTTGTAATTTTAATGAAACCGGTACGCAGTCGTAACAATTGTGAAAATGTTATGTAAAATGGTGTTGACATGAATTATTTGTACATAAGTTGTTTTATTCCTTTAAATTAACTGCATTATTAAAAAAACAATAGTGACAGGTGCAATTATAAAACTTATTTGTCGGAAGTAGTATTTAAACCGACGATATCGTGACGGGAAAAATATTTATTTGTTAACATGAATATTACAAATAAATCTAATGCCACTGCGAGTCTAATTAAACACCTAATTTTCAAATCACGAAGTCGCTTGGAGGACGGTGCTGTTTGCACTGTGTATAAAAGTTCCAATGTGCTGTATACACATAATTTTTAGTATCGTTTAATAATTTTATTGAAAATTCAATGAAATTGGAGAAAAGTATATTTTTTATGTAGAGCCAGACTGTGCATATTATGCAACTGTCCTATCTTCAAATATGTAAAAAAGGTACCGAAATAGATTCCATAATTTCCCATGAGCATTTTTTGGATAAGAACTAATTAAATACTATTATTTACTTGTGATTATAAACTTACATGTTGTTAATATAATTCTTAAAAAAAATCATTTCTGATACAAACTTACGTCGGGAAAACGCTCTAGGTATAAACTATCTCTATCGTCGTCTCACCTATCACCATCTGTCTCACCCATCACAGAATGAAGTCGAAATATGCCACTACATTTTAGGTACATTTATTTTTTCTTTTTGTAATTAAAGGGTGTTATCATTTTCAGTCTATTAATAGTATAAATTACATTTTAATGTGTCTTATTTGATCAGAGTTCGGTTTAGCGCTTGGTCATTAAACTAAATACCGTCTACTTTTATATTAACTTTTTTCGTTTGCCTCAATATATCCAATTTACTATCAACATATACCAATATGATATGACAAAAAAACGTAACGACGTTTTTTTGTCATATTATCATATTGCGATACAAAATATAATACGTGAAGTCTTACCTATTCTAACTTCTTTCGGGCTTTTAAAGTAGGTATATTGCATATTAATTGTAAATCGAATCACGGCATTAACGTGACAATAGACGCACCAGAGCAAAGGGGATCCCTTCCTCAATCGATCAAACATTCAGAAGTCGCCGAACTACGTCCCATGTCCTCACAGTTTTCCTTAATATATATGAAGAGACATCTATAGAATATTAATGTTTTCTAGAAATTTCCGCGTATAAGCAGTCCTTCACTTTGCGAAAATGAAAATAAGGCAATTTTCCTGATGTTCTCACGATTAGCTTTAAGGATGTAGATGAAAAACAAATGCGTATTTATTAGTCTTGTAGAGTAAAAGATCCGATAGATGCGTTATTTATTCACGTTTTTTCAATAAAAGTCTACAAATGGAGATATAAATCTTTTTGATAGGGTAGTTAGAATTGCTTATTTGTTTACCTTAACAGTTTAACTGGTTCCGTATTTGCATTGAATGTCCACAATTAACTACCAATCAACACTATATTAGTACCGCAGATAATACTATCAATCATAGTAACATCTTCAACTCGCTGTGTAATTTAAAAAGGTTTCTTATTAAGTTTTAGCATCTAAATTCTAACCCAAAACAATCATGTCTTTTAAGTTTGCAACAAGACTCTTACTCATATCTTTATATATTTTAATCATTTAACATTTTGTAAGGCTTCGCGAGACAAGCTGTGCCTAGTTCATGTACAGCTTGAATTATGTAGAGTCAAAAAATAAATAAAAAAATCAATAAAATTATACATTTTCAATCAAAAAACAATACGCTCGCAGTGAATTATGATGAAAAAGATGATAATACACTTCGCAAGTCATACCGATGAGAAATCAATGCAAATTTATTCTAATTGTTAGTTGTTTTTTAATGATCAAGGAGCAATTTACGCTTTACATTATTTCTTTCATAACAATATTACAACCAAATACTCATCGTTACTTGTTTATTGTATAGGAAATAAAGGTTCGCTGACAATTCAATACTTTTCCGTAAACTTATGAAATTGTAGAATATTTCCACTAGTTATATTCCTGTGTGAATAACTGATGTTAGGGATGGTCGTGGTCTTAATTGATTCAATTAATTATTCATATTTTGTAAATGATATGCTTTAAGGATAGTGTATACCTACCATTACATATCTTACTTATGCTTTGAAACCATCATAGCAGATGATCAAGACGTATCTTACGATCGTTACTTTTATTTGATTTTATTTAAGATTTAAATTATACATAGATATATAATAATTTTAAAACATATTAAGTATAGTTTATTATTAATACTCAACAATGCAGCCTTGTAATTAGCTCAAAATATAGTTAAAGGAATTAATACCATTAAATATGTATAAGTTACAAAAAGTGAAACGACATTTTAAAGTTTGATCATTTTTTTAAATAACTTTTTTTATCACAGAGTTGTAAATATACGTAAAAGTATAGAAATAAACAAGGAGTGACGTTCATTGGAATGCTTATAAGGAGTAGAACAATTATTATAAAAAAAAAGTGAAGTCCCGTGTCCCCGTAGTGGGGTAAGGGGCAGATGCATTATGCATACATCTGTTTCACTGATCGATTTTCTTTAGGGACAAGTAGGTGATCAGCCTTCTGTGTCCTACCAGACCGAGACATTTTTTTTTTTTTTCTTCGTCTCCACCGGGAATCGAACCCAGGACCTCTCGGTTCTACGCTCACGCGTCAACCACTGTACCAAGGAGGCGGTCAGAACAATTATTATAAACGACAGTAATTAAGTGAACGATCTCCTTTATTCCGCTCGCGTTAAAGTTTATTACTGTAAAGAAAAGCTTTTGTTTCGAGGAATACAGGATATATTTCTTAATGTCTAAATATTATGTTCTTTTCATTTTTAATTAGTTATATTATATTGAGGTAGTGATTAGCTTATATGGCTTGAGCATGTGAGTTTTAGATTCTTAATAAGACAGGAGCCGTATTTTATGACCTCTTATTTCCAGACAGTTTACGCCGTGAACTGAATTGACTGGAAAATTCATATAATACCATAATTAAGTCATTGCGATGATGATAATATGAATTTGCCAGTCAGTCCAATTCACGACGTAAACTGTCCGGAAATAAGAGGTCATAATATATTACAGCCCCAGATGTTTTTCTACAAATATGTCAGATCGCCAGAGATTAAATTTTTTATTTAAATTGCATAGGGTATGCAGGTGCATACCTGCATACCCTATGTGATCTAGAATATAATATTTGTAGTAAACTTTGGCTGACATGGTAGGAATGTGATCAGTAATCAGTTTATTTTGTATAAATTAATAACTAACACACTTTATATTTGTTTAGTCCTGATTAACATTGACTTTAGAGATAGTATCTTTCTTAGTAAATACCTAATGGATAAATACCCAATCAGTTTTATTAGATTTGTTTGCTGAAATCTGACGTAGATTGAAACCCGTGTTATGTGTCTAAAAATATAATCTTTAATCATTGTATTTAATGATGATAAATTGCAATATTATATTTTATAGTGTCTGATGCTGCAACACGTAGTAGTGCCTATCATACATTTTGGCTTTTAAGCAACTTCTTGAAATGAAAAGGATATTTGTTTTTAACCGAAACTACTTTGGACGATCTTAAATTATATCTATTATTAATACCTACTACTATTAAAACATAAGTAGTCGTTTCACGTTTAGTTAGCAAGAAATAGGTGCAACATATAAATGAAAACATACAGTATACAATACCTGCGTAATACCGACGTTCTCAATGAAAATATAATGCATAAAGTATGAATATCAAAACAAAACTCCAAAAGAATAAAACAGCGTTTCATTTCACTGTTTATGAAATTTTATTAGTGGCAGTTAACGTACTGTTTACGTATCATTTAAACTTTAATTGTTTTTATGGGGAATGTTCTTTATTATTTCCTTTAGCTCTACATTATATTTTTAAATTATGACCTTTATGAATAATATGAAAAATTACAAACAAACTAAAGGAAACAGTGTAAAATTGTATTTTCCATTTCAGAAGGACATAAAACGCCAATAAATTAAAAAATTATTATTATGCCTATGTGCTACGTCCTACACGTCTGAAAATCATATTTTCCCAACCATAAGAAAACTTTAGTAATTCAAAAATTGAGAAAAATAGTTTACTCTATATAAAAGCTTAAAATTAGGATACAACAAAAAAATATCGCATTAAAAGCGATACCTTAAAAAGTGTTAGGTAAACGCGATTTAATTAATTTGAATAAAGAATATATTTATATGCCAATTATATTTTGATTTAACCACGTGTTGAATGATCCTAAGCATTCTTCGATACGGATTGACCTTAAAGAGCCTAGATTGTGTCTATAATTGTCTAAGTCTATTTTCTCATTGCCTATAAGTGTTTACGCTTATAAGTTTTTTTATCGAGGGCCGTGGAAAAGTATAACAATGCATCGGAATCATGAGTGAAGAGTTTTGTCCGAGAAATGAAGATCAATGTGAAGATGTTGGAGGTCAATTGATTTATTTTGTTTAGATTATAAGATATTAAGGATAGAATATAATATAGAGAATATAATATAGTTGTGGAGTTACTACCTACTTATATTAATAAGGCTAATTAATTCATAGCATTATTTTTAGCTTTAAATGGCAGAAAATTCAGTACGCAGGTACATTAATATTTTCTTAAGAATAGGTAGATATTTTAATTTAAATTGATAGAATAAATATTGAAAGATTTTCTTCTTTTACGATAATCACATGTGTAGAATGATAAGCCATATTATATTGCATAATAAAGAAATAATCAAAAAAGAACATGGCACAAAACAAAAATATTTTATATAGGGAGGTACTATTTGGTTTGGCTTTATCTGTGCGTCCCTAAGTAGAATAATAATTCATTTTAATAATAAAACACTGCACTATATTAAGGTGTCAAAATATTACCTTAGTATACAGAATTGAAAGTATTTTTTAAGTATTAAAAAAAATGTTAAGTAAATATCTGTAGATAGAATTTCATTTTAGACAGAAGCAATCGTGTTTATAGTTTAATCTTGTTTTTGTTTGTTAAACATTGCTATTGATACTACAACTATTAATTGTTATTGAGTGCAGTCGAGTTGCATCACTATGTCGACAGTCCTTTAAGTGGATTGATAAAGTATACGCAACTAAAGTATAAGAGCCGATTAAAAGTAGAGCCACTAGATAATATTTATTATATGTAATTAAGTAATAAAAATATATATGTAATATCTAGTCATTTTATTAGATAAAAATAATTCAACTTACTACTTGTTCCATTTATGCAATTTTCATTTCATTGTATTGGAAATTAAAAATAACATCAAATTAGTGAACGCCGCGCCGCGGCCGGTTCAAAATACGGTAAAATATTATTCTTATTAGAATTTAATATATTTCTTAATTAAGATGAACTTCGATTAATTTGTTACAAATATTGCACCACAACATTTTTTAATTCGATTTTAATACTCATAAATAAAATTAATACTAGAAAACTTAATTTTTATGACGTACCTATTTATTGTTATTATTTTGATTTTCTTTTAACTCATTTCAGCTCAGAAGAAGTTAGTTTACTGTAGGATAGGTGAACTTATGTAACTGAAATATATAGTACCTATATTTAAATACGTGAACAGTTAATTGATACTTACAGTTCTATTGTGGTCTAACAATAATAATCAATTAATAAACAATTACTAAGCAAATTTAGTAAATAATTTACAGAATATCTATATAATTTGTATAAATACGTATCGATATGATTTCCAATTAGTCAGTTTGTATGACGGCTACTCACCTACCTGCTACAGGGGCAATTTTGAGATTGCACCCTTAATTGGCTCCTTAATTGTGATGTGTATAGGCAAGCAGGGGCAATTAGAGAACAGAAAAATTGCTCATACCGCCGTCCAACCGAGATTGTTCCAATATTGCCCCTGCTGCAGGTAGAGAGTAGCAGGTACCGGCGTAATTTGACTGTACGTAGGTATATGAAAATATTTACAGTACCCACTATCTTTTGCTGTAACTTTGCGCAGTGCGGTTTAATTAAATTAAATATTCGCCAACTCTTTCTCCACTTGTAGTGTGTATTAGGAACTGCATTTATTCACTTATCTGATTACAAGGCTACAGTAATACCATACCATAATAATTTGTATACAACAACCATTTCAAAAAGTCATCAAATTTTGTATTAATATAATCGTCTTTCGTCTCTATAGCGGATACTTAATAAGTAAAAATTGTATGTTTGATTATGTATGAACTTGAAATTATATAGAAATTAAAAGGATCTATTATAATTTTTATAGCAGCGGGTCACACTTCCTGTATATTATTTCTATTTGCAACTTACTTTGGATTTCAAGTCTTTCCAGTTTTTCTTCGGCTCTTTGAGCCAGCTCCAAAGGGCTTTCTATGTGATAAAATATACTCGCTCCGACCAGCAAATACACTATATGGAGTGCTAACATGCACGCGAGTTGCTTTTTGGACATCATCTTGACTAGTTTTAATTTTAAATCCTATAAATCACAGTTTTGAACGACCGTTACACACGATAATCACAGAATACAAGTTGTCCACATCGTCCTCGCAAATAAAATATTATGCATTCGTAAGTTCAAATTTTTCGTGTCCGTAAAATTAGCGCTCTCATTTTGGACGTAGGCCGTTTCGTAGCACATGATACCGGAGTGATCATTGAACGCGGGCACACTCAGATCGATCGTAATCCATTATTCGATTAGGAAAATCGATGTCACTTTTAATTGCACGACGTTCGACTAAAGCGGTCGATGCGACTGAATGATTTTACCGGCGCGCGCGCTTTCAAATCGCGGCGGCGGACGCGTCCTTTTTTTATACGGACAGACCTAAATGTTTGACTGGCAAGTCGCATTAACTCGTCGTAAAGGATAATATGTAAGGTTATTGCCAGTATTATACATGTATAGGTGAGCGTAATGATAAAACTAACGCGTACCAACGAAAGATTTCCGTTTACGACGGAAGATTAAAAGGATTCTGGGCCTGATAATGGTCGTCTCGCAGCGTTACATCATTAATGTGATAGTGAATACTTCCAAAATGTTTTAACAACGTTTGACGTAATTAAGAGCAATTAATTCGTTAAGCTTGTTACTATTTATATGAACCGAATGATAAAAACACATGAGTAACTAAGTATTTAATGGAAAAATGTAAACAAAGATTGAAATATTTGAAAATAACATTACAGATAAGACGTATTAAGAACATGTGCTGGATTTGCTTTGATTTGCTAGTGCTGTTGATATCTTTTCGGAATAATCATCCAAAAAACATTGAAATAATTAAAAATATTCAATAATCTATTCCTAAAACTTAGGGATTGTCGCGTGCGCGCATTGCATCTAGTCTTGTTATATTTTTGATAATGATCATCACGATATGACTAAGCATTTGTAATTGAAGCAGTAATAAATTATCGATTTAAATTCAAAACGCATTATAGTAGCCACAGAATATCAATCTATATAAACATAAACTGGTAGATAGTTAGATACCTTGTCACCAATTACGTACCTATGTACCTACGGGTTAAATTACAAAAAAAATGATTTCTCTAAATTTAGATATCTACGGTAATGTATTATGATGATGATACCTGTCAATAATACTTTCATGGAGTAGCTAGGAAATTTCTAAATCGCCGAATGAAGCGAATAGGATAAAGAAATTAAATTTATGAACCTACCTGAAAAATGTAGGTAGGTAATTAGAACCAAATACTTACCTAGATATTTATAAACAAAATTTTAAAAAAGAATTAATGAGATAACTAGAATATATATTATAAGAATTGACGAGATATAAGAATCTGAAATCTATAATGATTTAAATTGCGAAGAATTAACAATTCAACTCAAGCCCTCATTTACGTGTTTCCAAAAGGCTACGCGTACTACGACACGTAGGTAATAATGAGTCACAAAATGGTTTTATTACGCCCTCTAAACAATAATAAATTATAATTATTCAAACCAATTGCCGTGTTTCCCAGTGAATGAACAAACAGACATGACAATTTTGGATTTTGTATTATGAATTCTAGGATTTTGGACGTTGCTCTATGAATCCGAAGTTTATTGTTTGAATTAACTATTTAACTGTAAACAAACCTGCATATAAAATTATTGTTTTATCTCCAATTATAAAGTATAGTGTGAACACTGAAATCTGGGAATAAAAATATGTTTGTACAAGTTCAACATTACCATAAATTGAACAAACTTGATTTCTTTATTTGACCCTACTAAAAGTGTAAACTGTAAGCTGGTGTACATTGAAATAAATAATGCGTATATAAATATTGTAAACAATTTTATTACGACTTGCATAAATAATTGTAATAACTTATTTCTCACTACCATTTCACAACTTCGTATATCTTTATGTGTTTGCAATCGGTACTTTGTTTAAGGATATTACGATATTATTTACCAATTCATATAATATAAAGATACTTTATAAAACTAAATGGTAATGTTATCTTCCCTAATACGGAAAAAACATACTCATAAAATGTAGAAGAATAAAAATGATGATTGATAGGATATGCCTATGTAGGCATTCGTGTTTTTAGCTTTTACAGGTTATACATTTTTTACAGGTTATACATACATGGTACTACGGCCGTATGACCTCTTATTTCCATACCATACAGTTTACGCCGTGAATTAAACTGACTGGCAAATTCATATTTATTTTATTTATTTATTAAACCATAATTAACCATGGCTGGTTCATAATACTGTTGTTGGAAAATCCAGAATAAATAGTTTATGATTAGTATAATAATAATATACTTAGTACCTACCTCTGGTAATCTCCTTGGAAACCGAAGTTGTTCAAATCGGGGAGAACCCCGATAACGGATTAGGTACCGTAGGAAGAATAATTTTCTTTGATTGTTCTATCGTAGGTGTTATTGCTGTTTGTGCATGCATTTCCTTAATTATTATACCTACCCTCACATCTTAAAATCTTATACAAAATGGAAAAAATTAGAAATAATAAGAATAAAGAAATTATAATAAAATCTAATATAACCTTGGTTCCATGAAATGCACATCAGGTGTCACGTCACAAATATTTGCACCATGCTAATCTAAAGACGCGAGGATTAGGGATTACCGTGAAAGCCTCTTTACATTCGACGTCATATGAAGGTTATTAATTGTTTGTGGATAGAGTCATTGAAACACGATCGAAGACAAGAAAGCTATAAAATTTTTACCTGTTGCCTAGCTCCTCAAGTCTATGCAATATAGAAGTAAAAGGAAGTAATATATTAGCGCTATCACAACAAAGTATTGAGCTGTATTAGCAGTTAAATATAGTCTGCAGTCTAATATATAGGCCAGTCATAATAATGTACTCTGTGATATAGGCGTTGAAATCTAAAAGAATCTAATAAATTGGTAATATTATAAACAGTGTCAGATTTTCGTGCATATATTTTCTGTTCAAAGGTGAACCAAACCTATTGAAAAATAGGTTTTCCTGAACAGTGCTTTTCATTTTAGTCCACGTTAAGAAATATGTATAATTAGCCGAACTACCGCACCCAAACTTCGAGACGTGATGTCGAATTATCATTATGTTCTTATATTCTGGTATTGTAAAAGGGGAAAAAGTAGTATTAAACCCATGCTATTGTGCTCCTCGTTAAAATTCGCATGTCATATTTTGACCACTTATGATGCAGCTGTATTTTGTTGTATCCTTGGTGGTATATATTCAAAACAATTCGGCAATAGCAGCTTCCGAGTATTGTCGGTCGAAATTAATGCCATTTTCGTTGGAAGACGTGTAATGCATAGGTTTCATGAGCGTCATGACCTGAATTGTTATGTTCTTTTTAAATTGATACATTTTTTCATTCAAATCCATGGGCAGAAAACACGAGGTCATTAACATTAGTCAGGTTTATTTAACGATTACGTTGTCTGAATAAGATCTACTTCGGACTACAATTAGGTTTGTGAAAGCATTGTTTCCTTTTATGAGTACCTATGAAACACACAGCAAATAAAAATAACTTAGAATATAGGAAATAACATTAAAAAAGAGCTGATGTAGCGTGAATATAGCCCAGCAAAAATAATACTAAATAATTGTTGAAAATAGCCTTCAATTGACTACAAATTCATAGACGAGGATGTGGTGGCCACAGGAAGTGCATAGTATAATATAGATAAATTAATGTTCTCTAAGATAGGTAATAAAACGGGATGACGCTTGTATTTTCGAGAAAATCACGTGCTATGGAATATTTTAAGGAAAGAAAGCTATGCTATTTTATGATAATTCAGGATCTGATGGGTTATATTCACACTTGATTAAACTGATAAACTGTTTAACAGATCAAATACCTAAAGACGCCGGATAACCTATTGTCAATGTTTTTCTTAGAGGACATTACAATTTAGGACCGAATTTCATGTGTCCAAATTATGTTGATTTTAGAAAGACCGTATTAACCTGAATTGGTATGATTACAAGAGTCCATGACAAATTATACTACGGCTATTTTTAACGACTGAAGAAATTAGTGTACGGAAATTTGTTTTATCAGCTGGGAAGAGCTGGTTATCGTTTGTTTAAGATTAACAGTTTAAGTACGGTAATATCGAACTCTTATAGGATTAACTCGTCTTATGTCGTACCGACTTAGCGTCATAGACGATGGACAAATCTAGAGAAAATTGGAGAGAATTAATTCTCTTTAAAAGTAGCTGAAAGCTTATAATCGATAATATTAAAGCTATTTTTATTAATATTCCTATATGTATAATTTTGGGGTAGTCTCTAGTATAAATTAATCACTCTCTCTCTCTCTCTGTCTAAACGCTTCACCAGGGTTATTTATAACTAATTCTTTCATGTCATTTGTCATTTTATTGTACACTGAAACATAAGCTACAATTCCAGATTTTAGAAGTTTTCAAAAACTATTCCGTTAAAACTTATTTTACCTACTGGAAAATTATCAGTATGTACTTATCCTGTTGACGCTTTTCTCAAATAAATCCGGTATAATAAAACGCTTAATAAATCGCAATTGATACCTTGTATTAGCAATTTGTATTCAAAGTGTGAATGCAGTGGCCGCAGTGAAGTGCAATGTGGTAATTACGATTGGATTCACTTGCTATATGCATACGATATGTGAATACTAAAGTTTCCTAAGTACCTACATTATTCATTAATTCTTAATTTATATGTATTTAATTATACATAACGTAGAATATTATATTCAGAGAAAACATTCCTCGAGTTATACCTACGTTACGAGTTACAAGCTCGTTGACTATAAATTTACGTACCTATAAAGTAGTTGTTTGTGTTTTGTTAGCGTTAGCTACTATATACTATACCGTCATATTGGCCATCATTGCCCGCTTTTTATGAATAATTTCAATTTCCGCAAAAAAATTCTATGGCAACGTTAGTATTTTCTGTTAGCATATGTTTTTCTTAGATCGTGTGCATATATTGCTGTAGAAAATTTCATTATTCTTCAACATTTTATTCATTTTTTGTCTGTTTTTGAGGGCGGGTAAAGTTATCTGCACTTGTTGCCAACATTGCCCACGTCGATTTTTGACGTAAATATGACCTCTAGCCAGATTATATTAAACCCTCGTCTGTCGGAACACAGATCTGTGCCAAAAATTTTGTACCCGTAGTCTGTCGGAACACAGATCTGTGCCAAATCACCGCCGGTTGGAAATTGGCTCATTGTAACGCAAATATAGTTCAAATCTGCATAAACGACTATTTAGTTGATAGCTTATGAATTACTGAATATTTAAAGTCCATCAATTAATAATTTGACCGATAAATATTCGAAATATAACAGAAATTATGTCATACTTTAGTCGAGTAACTTAATTTTTAAAGTTTTACAAAATGTAAAATTTTGCGGAAAGTTGAAAAACGGTAATTATTTATTGCTCTTTTTATTATTATTGACTATATAACCTAATGTTTATGTGCCCAAATAATGAAAATTACCAACAATTATACCATAAATAATGGTTTCAAATATGTATCTACCATTTAACTGAACGTTGCTTAGTTTTTGACCCCTGGTAAATCATATTTTTTTTTACATATTGTATTTGTTCTTTACATCATTTTACAAGAAATTTTATGAAGATTTTAATGATATAATTCAAAATTTGATACTGTGTTCCATTTTAGAGATATTTCGTTTTCAAATCAGAACCGACAATAATTTCCCCGTAAAATCCGCATACAGGATGTTCACAAATTCAACGTCACTTTTTTTTTAAATTTCGTCTTCAATTAAATTTTTCATTTTCATACAAAATAAAATGTACATGATAATATGTTTTGTTTATATTGAAAGGTATCGTTTTTGTGGTATTTATTGTCCTCAGGTTAAAAACGATATACATAATCAACTACAAAAATTATAGTCCGTAACCTCCTGCTTACGAAAAAATTCCAGAGACACATTTTCTTTCTTAATTCTTTTAGTTTTAGTATATTATGGTTAAAAGTGTATATATGCTGGAAAAATAGTAAAAAAACCTACATAGGGAACAATGGTTTTCACTTTGACCTATATATAGGACAAAGTGATACTATGTAATTTGTGTAGGACAAACTCAAAAAGAAATTTAACACTTTAATTGTACAACATATTCTTACATTCATACAAATACAACATATTATTATTTATTGGGGAACCTTAAGTTTCAGAAAAAATAAAAAGCCGGCCAAGTGCGAGTCGGACTCGCGCACCGAGGGCTTCGTACAAACTTATTTTTTTATTATGCTGTAGGTATATTTTAATTCAGATTTTAGAATTCTTTATCTGTGCTATATGACGTTACTATTTAACAAATTTCAAGACTCTGTTCACGGAAAGTAAGTTTTGATAACCTTGCAAATGTCGAAAGTTATGAAAATTTGCAGCATAAACGGTTGTATCTTTTGATTACGTTGGCATATATGTTTGATTAACTGTTTATTTTGTTTTTCTGTCGTCTCACAATTTCAAAATGAACGACAACACGGGAGTTGTCTTTTATCTCTATTTTTGAAACCCAGATAGTTCATAGATGTCACCACATACATATTTTTTTTTTTTATAGTTTAATTGTAAATCTGAGTTTTTAATGTGAATATCAAGTTAATACATGTAGGCGTTCATATGAGTTGTAAGTTGAAATTATTATTTTTTTTATTTGTAAATGGCAATTAAAAAACCATGTTCTTTGCAATTATTCTTATATCTGTTTTTATAAAACATTGCTTTTTACCAAATTTAAAGATTTTATGTACTTGGGAAGTACCCTGTCGGTTTTGATTCCCTTGCAAATGTCAAAATTTGCTAAAAAATGCAGTATTAACGGCTGCATCCCAAAGGGTTTGGTTTTTAAGGGTCCAGAACCCTAATAAGATTACGTCTGTTCATCCCATCTGCCCATGTGTCTATCTGTCTGTCAAGACCCATTTTCAAAGGAGCGCGTGATGTGATATTTAACTGAAATTTATATTGATTACTTGAGTCGATTGAAGCTGTGAAAAAATCAAACTTATAAACCAACGCAATCAAAAGATACAGCCGTTTATGCTGCAAATTTTCGCAAATTTCGACATTCGCAAGGGAATCGACACCTACAGGGTACTTCCCGTGTACGTAGAGTTGAGTGAAATTGGGGTAAAATAAGCTCTTATAGCGCAGATTGAGGAATAATTTTGAAAATCATAAAATTTTGGAGTTACAACAAAATAAAAAAATTGGTTTGTTCGGAGCCCTCGGTGTGCGAGTCCTCTCAATTGGCCGGTTTTTTATTCTTTTATTCTTATGTACTATATGTAGTACATTCGTAGGCAGAACGTTATCGATGTAGATCGCTGTCTGAAGACGATTATTTTTTTGCATTCATGACTTTAAATAGCCTTGGAACATTACAGATTTAATAAAACGAATTAAATGCATCATTTGCAGTACGCCTGCAAATATAAATCTATCCTCTCATTTTTTAAATGACTAGCGATAACAATTATTGTATTTTTGGTGTCAAAACTGCTTCTATTACCCAGAAGAAGAATGCAATTTTTTTATTTGAAGATATCACATTGCTGTCTAAAACTACATAATCAATAATTACTTATTTGTTAGGTAACCCTAAATAAACTTCCGCCTTGATATTTTAATTTTCATTTGAAAATAAAAATATCTAAGTAACTATTTGATAGGATTACCTTTTTGCGATTCGTAAGCATTTGAGTATCAATAAAAGAGAACTCAAATGGAACAACGATCCTTGTGGCAATGGAAGACAAGACACTCCAAGGCTTACTTTAACAATAGGACGTAACAGTATTTGAAATCAAGAAAATATAACTCTGTATACTTTGTCAAATGAACAGATAATAATACTTACACTATCAGTGTCTGGGAATTTACAGCTTTTAATTCCTGATACCAGGATTCTTCATGAAATTCTACACATTACACGTTTTATTATATTCCAATCAAAATATTTTTAAGTTTCATGCCGTTTGTGTACTATGGACTCCCTAAACTACTGAACCGATTTTAATACAACTTTACCGATTAGTTTATATCTTAATTACAATATGCTTGGAAATACTGCATGTATTGTAAAATAAAAACTAGATTGGATAGCTTTCATCACTTTCCTGATCAAATTCAAGTGGAACCTCGTGGTAATAAATCGTCGTCTCAAGAAGGTCGTTGTGTTCGATATATTATAAGAAAAAATGAACATAAGTTAACGTTATTTGTGCTAAGTTGCAAATATTCCTATTTATTGGCCAATGTTGGCGTCAACACCACACATTACAACCACATGAGTATATAAATAGTACAGACACAAAGCTTCATAACAATTTTTTTGCTATCAGTTAAATAAAATTTATTTAAGTACTTACCTATTATTTCAATCCTTTGGATGATTGATATTTTTTTAGAGAATCTCTGTACTATTTATTTACTCATAAGCTAATTTACCCCAGGGACTAAATTATTTGCGTAACGCGTGGCTAACTTATATGCATAAATAGGATTGGGAGCGTTAATTTTATTAAGGCATAACGTTCATTTTTTTTTAATAAAACAATAATATGAAACGATTCTTTCTTCTATACAACTAGGGACATAATATAATGATTTTCATTTAGCATGTTTACTGATTCCTATTATTTGTTGATTTTTAGAATGATAACTATATCATTTAGATGTATATCATTTATATGTAATTGTTTATTTATTCTGAATCTTTAAGTTTATTGATTTTTATCCTTTACATAAGCTGTATTTTATAAAAAATGTTTCAAACTCAAATTTCCGTAAATTTTTGATTTATAAATTAAATGTAACGGTTTATAATTAAGTTATGGTATAATTAAATGTAGATTTCACATTTGTACAGCTTAGACATTTTTCTGAATGGATACAGTGCCTTTCGATTTGTAGTTGGACAACATTTCATTTTATACTATTACTAGCTTCCGCCCGCGACTCCGTCCGCGCGGAAAAATTAAGATTTTTTTTCTACGTATTTTTCCGGGATAAAAAGTATCCTATTTTACGCCCAGGATAATAAGGTATAACTATACCAAGTTTCATCGAAATCGAAACGTTAGTTTTCACGTGATGCCTTCACATACAGACAGACAGACAGACAGACAAAAAAATTTTTAATCACATATTTGGGTTTGGTATCGATCCAGTAACACCCCCTGCTATTTATATTTTCAATATTTTCAATGTACAGAATTGACCCTTCTACAGATTTATTATATGTAAGTATACTTAGATAATTAAGAGCATGAAAGAAAAAAAAGCATTTCTTCATAATGCTATTGTTACCACAAAAATATTTTCTTAATCGCAAATTGTAAGAGAAAATAAATTAGAATTAAAATTGATGTGGAGACGTTATACATACAGACGTTAGAACAAAGCCCACCATAAGAATGACGTCATTTAGGAATAAGACGATTTTTAAACATTAATAAAAACCTAAATATTTCCAAAAAGTAAAAATTACTGTTAGTTTTTATCTAGTTTTGATTAAAATAAAAATAAAAACAAGTAGCAAAAAATTTTGAAATGTTGTAATTTTGGAGCACCCTGTAAAGTCTGTATTTGTATGAACATGATTGGGGATCGCGTCCGCTTATGTTCATGCGTAAACGATGATATTCATACTCAAGTTTCTCGAATTTTTATAAAATAAACCTATGTTTTTGTTATATTCACTCAAAAGATTGTCTATTCTAGTATGAAAATACAAAAATAAAAATCTAAAATACCTTGATATTATTTTTTTATGAGTATTTTTCTTTACAATGTCACATTTATTCAAAATGTGTGGGAAAAAATGCTTCTAATAAGTAAAATAAACATGCCAGGGAGTTAGTAAGGTAACTAATATAAAGTTTGGTTATCTAGCTAGCATCAAAATTTACAAGAGTCTCACAGGTTAAAGATTATATCACAAATTTTAATATCGAAAAAAATCGGCAAATCAGCGCCGAACGCTCGAATATTCCCGACAGACAGCACCTTTTCGACGCGGCGCGCCGCGACAGCTGAGGGGTTAAAGTCCAATTCAAAAATGTTGGTAAAGATGTCGTTTACTTTAAAATCAAAGCAGTATCATGAAAGGTTCCCGACTTTATTCGGACTTTATTCGGCTGGGCAAAGTAACCCAGGTGTTTTTCTATTTTTCATACAAATCGCATTTCGCTTTCCAAAAAGCCTAGGGTTGGTACATCTCAGTAAAATGAGCATGACTTCCGATTTCTTTTACTGCAAATATTTCGTAGTAGGATTATGTTGTAGGCAATAAAAAGATAAAAAAAGCAAAACAGAATATTGTTCAGTGACTATTTAATAAAAATAAACATATTTTTACATTTCAGTTGTGCTTAAAATTCAGCAATTTAACTTTATTTACCATTGTTCTTTCCGGGAGACCAAATAAAGCTTATTTTTCCTAAATTAACCGAATAGAAGTAATATTATTAAGTATCAAATTATGTGGTAATATGAAGTGTGCCAACCCTAAGCTTTTTTTGATGGTGGGCAATGTTGTCAAATATTCCCTACATTATTGGGTAATTTTGCCCACCATTGTAACTTTTGTTTAAAACATCCTTCAGTGGTAATAATAGCATTAAAACACTCTTCAAACATTATTTTATAACATATTATGAGTAATAATTACCTGTGTTTTAGCCTTAATGATCTAAGGTTTTAGCCATCATGCCCAAACTATCATTTGAATTTTCACCATTTTTTGCCCGCAAAATCACACATGATATTCGACGAGTTACAACAAGTTGCTGATTTAAGTTAGCGACACACACAATAGGCAGTGTTGTCATACATATAACCTATTTTACACCAAATACTATTAATGTTGCCAAAGTATAAAGGTATATTTGCAATTTAAAAATTTTCTTATGAATTGATCTTTGGGCAAAGATACCCTTGTGGGCAATGTTGGCCAATTTGACGGTACTAAATTATATTATTAATCTGTGATTTTGTAAGACTATCCATTATTAACGAATATAATAAACATTGCAGGCTTATATTATACCTTTTGATGTTTTATCTGTTACTAGCTCTCCGCCCGCGCCTTCGCCCGCTTTGTCTGAAACCTTATATTATAAATAGTATACTAAAACCTTGAATCACTCTATCTATTAAAAAAAATCGCATCAAAATCTGTTGTGTAGTTTTCAAAATTTAAGCATACCTACATAGGGGCATAGGGACAAAGAAAGCGATTTTATTTTATAGATACTAAGGTAGTTATGTAGTGATAATATGTGAAACGATAAAAATAAACTGTTTAAAATATTAGATAAATAATGATGTTCAGTAATGATTGTATGAATTAAATAAAATATTATGAAATTTATTAGTGGCATGTTAATGGAACTCAAATAGGTATTCGTGACTTAAATATTATAATATAATTTTCTAGTTAAATCCTGGTTAAGGTTCCGGATTATTCAGATCGTACTAAGTGGTGTCAATGATATTGAGTTCCTTTAACACTGACTTGCAGAATGGTTTCGATTTCAGTTAGTTAAATTGATACTAAATATCTAGGAAAATTAGGAATATTCGCTAAATTTTAACAAATTGGATCACAATTTGAAGTTTTTATAGAAACATAAGTCATAACCTAAGGTCATAACATAATAATTAATTAATAGATAAGTATTGGTAGGTACGGTCTACCTACTTATTTATAGAAAGTCGAAACATTCGTCTACGTCATTTTTCCTTCTAATACGATAGGTTTCATTTACAATGCTAATACTATTTTTCACACACCCATTTTCAAATTACGTATAATAATTAATCTTAGTGATTAACACAATCTATCATAAAACAAAAGCATTGTTTCTTTCAAATTGCTAAGTTATCATTATTAAGTAAACAACGAATCAGTGTAGGTAATCACTAAATAAATAAAATAAAAATATCATACAAATACATAATAAAATACGATATTATATAATATATTCCTACATATGAGTAGATATATTATAATTTGTTAAGTAACAATTTCTTTTTATTGAGGGGGCGCATTTTATTTATCCGCCAAATACCACAAAACAGATAATAAATGATGATATTGACATGGGTATTATGAACTAGGACCTAGTTAAAATAAGCGAGGATCAACAACCTAGTAACCTAGTAACTCGCTTATTTTTTATATGTAGTACGACTACGTTACCAGTACTTTACTTACATGCTATCCTGCTATTCCTCTTTACTTAGGTACCCTTTCGTCCTTTACCGCAATAGGTATTATAATGATACCTATCCAACAAACCAAAAGCATAAAGTATTTTAGATAATATTATCACAGTTTTATTTAATAATATGATAGTAATAACCATTAATATGTTTTTATTTTTTAAAATAATTAAAAGTAATTGTTGTAACTTGAAATACGAAGGAAATACGTCATCGAAATTGGCGCCTTTTATTATTGTCTATGGTCATGTAGCATTATGCTATGACTTAGTGCTATGATAATATAAAGCTACCCACGCACACTTTTTCAATTCGAAGGATAAGAATAATATTTTAATTTCAATTAATGAGAGTATTCAGGAGTATCCCAAAAAAATGTTCTAAAATAGCTGGGTTCACAAAGTTTTTTCCTTGGTTCCTTCAAATGTGTGTACGTGGTGTGTACGTATTGGTGCTATTTTATAATATAGGGAAGCTGTTAATTTAGGTTTCATAGAAGATAGGTAGGTACTCAAAGATACTTTAAATATAGTGAGAAAAGTATAGGCTGATAATGATATACATGATCATTTATTTAATCAATATTAATAGGCAAAAATAAAAATATGTCATAATCATTAATCATTGTAAAATGTTAAAATGTGCAATACTCCATGACGTCATGTGTCAACGAAGTTCAAAGTTCAAACTGACAGTTGACAGTTTCACATTTATAAAATAACCTAAAATCCTTGCTAAAATCTTATTTTCTTAAATTAATTGTAATTTAATATTTATTACAATTGAAAAATTTGTTAGTTATAATGGATCAGTTAAGTAAGCAATTAGCTGAAGATTTTTTTCTTCGAGAACCAGCGGATCCGCGAATACGGTAAGAATATTTTGTTAACACAATAATACTACACAATTTTGTTTCTTAATGCTTTGTATTGTTATAGAAAACGAAAGGAAAAGACGGAAGATGATCCTCACCCAACTCTCAAAGTGGAAATGCAGATGATTCGCCTCAGTTCTGATTCACAAAAACAAGTGTTAGATACATTGCGGTTTATCCATGGATCTGATTTTAAGTTAGGAAGTGCAAGCAATTACAAGGTATGCAGTTTACCTCTTATCCACACAGAAAACTTGCAAATTACGAGCTGATTTTTTGTTATAATATAATTATAACTGTAATGAATGATATTTGGATGTTTTCATCTTTGCGCAACAAGTTATCATTTCAAGATACAGGAAATTTACATTTATATTACATTAAAAAATTCATTTATTTTGATTATTTACTGCATATATTGATATTTTAGGATTTTTTTATTAAACTTAACCATTAAACAATATGTAAGTATTAAACTATTTCAGGATAAAGGTTCCAATCTTGGCAATAAATATTGGATGGAAAGAGGCAACTTGGTGGTCCAGGGTGGTTTTGATTACTCATTAACTGTGAAGGATGAAGTTAAAGCACCAGAAGTAAGGCTTAGAGAGTTTGCATTGGCTAAACTAGAAAGGTTTGTATAAAATTAAATTAAAAATAGACTTCTTAATTTAAGCTTATTTCTCTAATTACTCTCTTATAGTTCATTACTTATGAGATTTTGATCATCCATATAAACTAAATTATCACTTTAATTCATACTTTCAATTATTTGTATTGGTATTATTCTGCAATTTTTTTAATTTAATAATAAAACAAAATATTTATTATGTGCATATCACATTTTCAGATACAATTTCCACAAAGCGCATTGTTCGGAAGCTTTGCATATGGCAAAAGAAAACACGGATACAGCCTTAGAAATATTATTTAGCAAATATTTTGATGCCAGCTTTGAAGAAAAACCAGATAATGTGCCGACCCCAGCTGAATTACTTGAAATGAGAAATGATGAAAAAGCAGTCCTCGATTCTATTTATGATAATATTTTTAGAGTAAAAGATAGCAATGTATGGAGTTTTAAATTACATTTAGATTACTTATCAAAGGTGTACGAAAAGACTACTGTTAGTTTATCTAAGAAAAAGGAAAACACTAATTTTAAAACTAAAAAGAAAGAGGTGTGCAAATTGTTTTTAGCTGGACCATGCAGGTTTGGTAATAAATGTAAATTCCTACATGAAGCAAAAGAAGAAACATTATCCATTGTACCCACGGTTGAAAGAATTTGTTACGAATTAGAAATTAGATTTCCAAAAGACAGTGTATACCCGTACCAACCTCCGTTACTCTTTTTCAAACTTGAAACAAGAAGTAAATTGATTCCTGAAAGAACCTGTCTCTTAATAACGTCAAGGCTATATGATGAAGCAAAGACGTTAGCTCAAGATGGAATACCGTGTATATATTCTTTAGTTGAATTATTAAATAATGAAGAGGAAATATTAAATCATGTACAATTTAGTACGAAAGAATTTCCAAGTGCAACGGATACATTGTTACCACAAACAGAAAGTATCGACGATAGTATAAAACCAACACATTACAATGTTAATAAAAATAAACAAAATAGACCAAGTGTCAATATGGAAAGTTTGTTAAAAGAGAATAAAGAAATAGCTAGGAGATATTGGGAAAAAACTGAAAACAATAGGTATAATAAAATGATGTCCGTGAGACGGAACTTGCCTGCTTGGCAGAAGAAACACGAAATTATGGATGCTTTAAAAAAATCTCAGGTAATATTTACATTGTTTCTTTTAATAAATTATAGACTACAAGAAAGTGTATTTACATTGGAAGAACACTATTTTGTAGTATCTTATTAACTATGAAGAAGATGTGAATTATTTTTTCGTATATCTCTTCACACTAAAAACAATTATAGCTTAGTTTTTATTACATTAATTTAGTTTATTTTATTAATTATTTTTTTATACATTCTCTTTAATGAAATTTCAATAACTATGATTCTTAGAATCAAATACATTCTGTATTGACATTAGAATTTTGAAAATAATAGTACAATAACAAGAAAATTTCTCATTGCAGGTAATAGTGATAAGCGGTGAGACAGGCTGCGGTAAAAGCACGCAAGTACCACAGTACATACTCGACGACTGGTTAGAGAACTTCAAGCAGAATCCCAAGCATGTGGAGATTGTTTGCACTCAGCCGAGACGGATATCTGCTATTGGTGTAGCGGATAGGGTAGCGGAGGAAAGGGTGGAGAAAACGGGACAGGTTGTTGGTTATCAGGTGGGTTTTATCTTAATACTATTATAAAGGCGAAAGTTTGTAAGTATGGATGTATGGATATATGGATGTTTGTTACTCTTTCACGTAAAAACTACTGAACCGATTACAATGAAATTTAGCACACATATAGAGGGTAACTTGGATTAACACATAGGATAGGTTTTATCCCGGAAATCCCACGGGAACGGGAACTATGCGGGTTTTCCTTTGAAAACGCGGGCGAAGCCGCGGGCGGAAATCTAGTTTATAATATGATGATTTAGAGTCGTAAGATTTTGATGTCTTTTAGTAGTGAGTTTTTTGTGGAACTAAAGAATATAATTTTGCCAAAAATAAACTTTAGCCTAAAATAGTTTTAAAGATTTGCTAATATGCTTTTTAAATATTAGACATGAATTTCTTTGACAACCAATATGTATAGTATTTTCTAGTGTTTGATTTTACGCGAGTATTATACATTTTGAAATTAAAGATTTTAGCGGATTTTAAACGCGATTTATTCATGGAGACTGTCTCCCCGTGACCACGCTCGCTGCAAAGTGTGTGAAACGTCGGGATAATAAAATAATGAATAAATCGCGGTAAAATCCGTTAAAATCTTTAATTTCTAAACCAATATATACTCATTATTGGTTTCAATTCAAATTAAATTTGAATTTTCTTATTTTGCTCTAGATAAGACTAGAAAACAAAATGTCGTCCAAAACACGTCTATCGTTCTGCACCACTGGTATACTATTACGTCGTTTAGAATACGATCCGCAGCTAACTTCAGTCACTCACATAATAGTGGACGAAGTTCACGAAAGGTCAGAAGAGAGTGACTTCCTCTTGCTAATATTGAGGGACCTTATCAAAGTGAGGAAAGATCTGAGGGTCATATTGATGAGTGCAACGCTGAACGCCGATTTGTTCTCCGCTTACTTTGAAAAGGTTCCAGTTTTAGAGATTCCAGGTAAAAATATCAAAGTATTTTTAAAATTGTGTGTTTCATATTTAATTTTTTAAATAATTGTGACTAGTTTTATTTTATAGACAACTTAAAATACTTTAAAAATATGTCTAAAAATATTCTTAATTGGGTATTCTTTTAAAACTTGGTCTTTTTTTCAGGTCGAACATTCCCGGTAGAGCAAATATATTTAGAGGATATAATGGACCTAACTAATTACGTATTGGAAGAAAATGGACCGTACGCAAGAAAGATTAAGAAAGGTACTTGCTATTGTATAGTTCTAACAAAATATATTATTATCTTGTATGATATCGATCGGAAAATAGCAATTTAAATAACATAGTAATTTCTCAAATAAAATTCAATAATCTGTGATATAGTCTGAATAGCTATAAGCTGCACTACAAAATTAATTTTATGTTTTATCTAATAGAGACAACAATACAAAAAAGGAAATTTAATCTACTTTTACATAAATACACTGCTTCTAATCATAATAAAATACATTTATTTCACAGATAAAGACAAAAAAATCGACCTAGAAACAGAGATAGAAACGTCAGACGTACGTTCAGAAGCCGCTGAGCCGCCCAAAGACTCGATACGAGATGAAAACCTAACAATATCGCAAATGTTAGCCCGATACCCAAAGAGCAGTAAAGTCACGTGCAAGAATATGTATTTGATGGACGTGGAAAAGGTA
>CAJQZM010039715.1:0-21136 GCA_907164665.1 Colias nastes
GGTGCGTTGAAGACAAAAATAAAATTTCAAGGTCGCTTCATGGCTATACCGTCACGTCATGGAGTAAGGATTTTGATAGCTTTTAATCTTGCCAAAGAGCGTAAGTTGATAATTATAAATTATGATAACGTTTTAACGTTATAACGATTATCATGTTAAGAATAGACTAAAACGTAAAACTTTTACCTCTCAAATACTGTTTATAGAGATATACGCTAGAGACGAAATGTTCTAAAAAAAATATAGTTAGGTATATGTCTTTCTTGGAAATTGAGCAATGTTCCTGCACAAATTGGGTCATGTCTCGCAGGACCAGTACCATAATCTCTTACCCTTCCTGCTGCTCGGGAAATCCTACACTTCAAACACCGACTAATTAGTTTAAAAACGAATTACAACTGTTCCCTTTTCTGTGTATAAATCAATGCTTGATTACATACAAACAGCTCAATTCGTCGATTTGAAACTCGTTTCATACTTAAATGCTTTTTATTGGAGTAAGTATGTACTAAGAAGTATTTTGTCGTAAATTTTCAGACGCTTTATATTTAAGCTCTAAATAATATGGAACAAATAATGACGTCACATTCTTTAATTCTTTTTATTGGAACCTTTGAATTGATGCCAAATTGAAGCGTCAGAGGGTCACTTACTTATAATGTCACTTTATTGTTTACTGTTTAATAATCTTTCGCCAATAAATGCTTTGTTTTTCTCTATATTTATGTAATGTTCAAAAGCCTTGTCCCCAATTTATAAAAAAAAAAGTAAAATTCCAATAAGAATCCGACAAATATTATGTTATCCACAAATTACGATTCCCCTATACATAATGCAAAGGTAGTCTGTCAATATTATCATAATTCTGGCATTCTTATGATTCAAGCCCAAACTGACCTCATATTATGTACTGAAGATTTTCGGGGTTCCGTTTAATATTGTCTAAAAATAGCAGCGGTATGCGTTTTTGGGTCATTTGTAAGTTGGAGAGAGAAAAGAATTCTCTAGAATAATTTATTAAGATTCAATGAAGGTAAGCTCAGGAGGAGAGATATAACCTCCTCAGGCCCAAGACCTAAATAGCAATATTTGGTTTCCTCCCAGTGTCTAGCAAAAAGGACAACATATTTTTAAGGCTTGCCGCCCACGACTTTCGTGTGGCGTTATTCATTAAAAAGGAAAACTAGAATTTTTATATTTTTTTTGGGATACAATGGCATGATACTTAGTCGATCGGTACGCTTGTTTGTTACAATTTGTGGTGTCCATTTTAAAGGACATTGGGCTGATACTTTAAAATCAGCTGATTTGTGTTTGGGTTTTATGAAGGACATTGGGCTCATAACGAAAGATCTACCACTGGGTACTTGGGATAAAAAAAACATTCAATATTGAAAAAATAACAATATATTTAAAGTTGTTTCAAAAATATTTAGGCAGGGGCATAAGAAATATCAAAATAAAAATCTACTAGTAAACAAAAACAATACTTCTTCATATTCAAATTAAAATCAACTAAAAACAAAAACCTTCGTATCAAAAATAAAAAGTAAACTTCTCTTTTATGCCCTGCAATACTTAATCTAATAAATAAAAACTATAAAAATATTTTAATCTAATAAATATTTAGGCAGGGGCATGAGCAATATCAAAATAAAAATCAAGTACAAACAAAAAAACCCTTCAGCAATTATTGCTGATGAAACTCTAAATAACAATTTCTGTTTTTAGTAAGGCACAAATATATTTGGCACGAAGTGCACTTGAAATAAGTTTTATTGAAATAACATAGTCTGCATCGGTCTCTTACTAGAACATGGGAACTTCCTCTACCCATTTCTTTGAGTTCGTAGTCTTGTTTAAATGGGACAATCGCGAGGGATTCGATCTTTCTTCAGCGTGCTGGTGCATCCAATACCTCTGTTATAAAGCTCATATGCTAACCTTTGGGACGTAAAAAATCGGTCAAAGTAGAGAACATGGCCTTGTACCAGATTATCCAGCTTTTTCGGCCAGGCCAAATTCAGTTCCTGCGTAATCCGGATATGTAGTTTCGCCTTGATAAATATGTAAATCGCTTACTAGTCCATTGGAATTGGCAAGTACAAAGGCTTTGAGTCCAGTGGGATGGGGTTTGCCCGGACATTATTGCTTCATTGGACAAATCCCTGTAATTAAAATTTATGACATAGTAAAGGTTCATCCCAATGTCCATTATAATGGACAACTAACTTTGACTGTTAGTAAATCTTTGTTTTTAATAAGGACGCTTAAAATAATGTCATTAAATAAACGAATATACGAATCATAATAAATATAAACAAGGTTTAAGTTTAAAAACACAAAGATTATTCATTAAAAAACGGATTAATACTCACCATTCCTTCGGCGGGCGCTCATGATGAGACTTGGCGGAGATTTGATGTGACACAATTGGTTAGATTGGCAATATGGCTTCTGTTTCCTATTCGAATATAACTGACCAATAGAAAAAAAAGCAAAGACAAAAAGAAATGTCGCGAATTTTTGAATTTAAGCGCAAAATTCAAAAGTGTCCCTTATGATTGACACTGGGTGGAAAATTATGTTTCCTTATTAAAATGTTTGGGCCGCAAGGCTTTCTATGAATTGTCCTTTATAGATGACAATGGATCAGAGGAGGTTAATAATTTAGCAGAACAATTTACAAATTGAATTGAATGTTGATTTTGTTGAAGTTTCAAGGTGTGTACAGATTTAGTGAATGAGAATAAAAAATCTGCCTGGATTTTAGGTTTTATGGAGGTTTTATCAGGCACTCGAAAGTGACTAACTCATAATTTAAATCGAAAAGAGCTTTCTCCGTTTAAGTAATTTTAGAAAATTACATTAAAATATGTTTCGTATCAGATGAAAATTATGTCTGGAGGAAATTAATATACTGTGTGAGCTTAGTATATATTGTATATCGATAAAACATTTAATGTACAATTCGCAGAATAATCTGTATGAGATGTTTCTGATAATTTTGTATCACGAGCATATCTAATATCGTCTGCAGCAGCCGTAAAGGGAGCAACTGATATTAAATAACGAATTTAATAAATGCTCGTAGAAAACGATATAATATTAAATATAAGTACCTCACAAATCTCTCAGGGCCTGCTTATTTGAGACAAAGCCGAACGGGATATTTTATGAAAATCCAGCGCCGTTTGATGTGAGAAAGCAGCCACGTCAGGATATCTGAGAAGGGAATTCAAAGCAAATTCATTTTTCTTTGACGTAACCGGAGTGTGATTGTAATTCCCTTTTTTGTGAGATTTCCTCATATACTCGCCGTCCTAAAATCAAAATAGATCTATATCTATACTGTTTGTTAAAGGGAACGCACGCGGGACTTAAAGGGTTAATGACAAACATGTCCACGGAAATTAATTGCAATGAATTTTGCTTAAAATTCAAGTATGTAGTTTCTAGTCAAACCCATAGACATTATGTTGTATAAACTAAATCAATCCTTTAACCAAAATATGAGTAACTTTAAGAAGTCATAAACAGCAAACATGTTACATATCAACAGTAAAATAAAATCAATGTACCATTCCAAATTTTAACTCTTTGCTATGCAATCTTTCCGTGATGAAATTCCATACAAAATATAATACAGGACAAAATATCGCCGCTTGTCTCGTCTTCCCAGTCGTGAAATACACGATATTTTTCTGAGGACTAATTTCCTCAACGACCCTCCGGGCCCTCGTCACAACATTCTTACTTTTGTGCATTTTCTAGTTGAAATTGTGCGTAGTAAGTTTTCGCGAGACGCCTTTTTATTTAATCCCCGTTTAAATGCGACACTCCTGTTGATGTTAATTTGTTTTTGAACGATGTTCATGTTTCTCTAAATTAAATAGTTATTTGAAACAATGGAGGATCTATTACTGTTTTTAAAGTTCATTCATTCATTATTAGTGTCATCACAAGGCACTGTTATTTAGATTTTTATGGTCATTACGCTTTTTAAATCATATACCTAATAAAGTTTAAATAATAATACTTATAGACGATCTTTATGTGATCTTTACAACATATTACATAACATTTTAATCGTTTAACTCGTTAAACTAAGTTTCCGCAATCAGTATGTAATACTAGCTTATGTTCAGATATGACGTGAGATTTTGAGGGTGGGTGATGTAATCACACAATGTTTTCACACCACGTAAATTTGATTTACAAACTAATGCTATCTTCAAACAAATCCCCCTTAATAACAAGTATAACGTTATATACCATGTTCTGTTCTTGACGGGTTCTGTTCTTGATGTTATCATTCCGTCAGTTTGTTGAACTGTGATATGCCTCCAAGCTATAAGATGCTGTGCCATTGATCCGTTATCTTAGTTTGCCCCTTAACAAAAATAGATATAAACTTACTATAAAACAAACATAACTTAGAAATAACGAATAAAACTATTATTAAAGTATACACTCAGCGAAAGAAAACAAATAACAAAGGGTTCATCAAGTTAATCAATTATTAATTGGAGAATTTTCAAAACATTAGTGCCAAAATAACCGTTCAAAATATTGCTATAATATTAACTTTATAATAAAGTCTGTTTTAATTGTCTTCAGTTAATTGTAGTCATCGCGAACCAATCAGAGGTCTTAAAAATGATGAGAAACCTAATAACGATTGGTTAAAGCTAATTCCCTTCTCTCCAAGAGCTGCGTACATTACTTAATTAGACAGTATTCAGTTGAACGCGCCTCTGCTTTCAAATTTTGTCAGGTTAAAATTAGGAAAAATTTCCCGGAATACACTTCCAACTTGGTCATAATTGAGTTTAAACAAGACCGAGCTCACACGAGCTAATATTTAGAATATTCCGAACTTTATTACAGTTACAGTTCTACTTTTATATCTGTTTTAGTTTTGGTCGTTCAACCCTTAGTGTCTAGTGACGTCACATACGCCTACAATACTGAACGAACATAACCTCAAAATTCACAACAATATCAGATTATTAAATTTACGCATACCATGGGCCGCCAATAATGCCGCGGCCGAGTTGTTTTTCAATACCGGCCAACTTTAACCGTTCCACTGGTTGTTTTCGACTTTGCCCAAATCCTTGTAACAATGTTTTCCCCAGATTATCCGACATCAAATAGTTTATGTTGAAAGTTTGCGGGAAAGTTAATTTGGTTGGTGAATTTCAATAATTTTGCGGGTTCGTCTCACGTTCTCTTTGCGCAATGGCGGAGCTTTGATGTGGGCTATCATTTAATCTGTTCGTAGTTTGTTGCTGAAGGTTATGCTGAGATAATTCTGAATCTATCGACTTAAAATTTGCCGCACAATGCTCTAATCGCTGTCGAGTTGGAAACTAAGCGAGGGGAGCAAATTATCTATGACGTGTTAATCTAACTATTGTACAGTTATGTCTGTCTATTTATAGATACTTTTCTGTGATAAAATATTTGCTATGGACCGATTAAAATAATAGCAATATTGTTGTAACATTATATTAATCGTAATTCAAACTTGGTTATTAATGAAGATGTTTTTTTTTTGCAGCAGGGTCGCTACGGACAGGAATATCAAGGAGTCAGCCGACCACGCTCAAGAGTAAGTTTTTACAATTATTAGTATTAGTAGTACAATTATTATTTTAATAATAGCTTACCGCCCGCGGCTTCGCCCGCTTTGTCTAAAACCTAATAAATTATATACTAAAACATTCATCTTGAATCACTCTATCTATTAAAAAAAAATTGGTTGTCTGTAAAGTCGGTTTACTGACGATAGTTGAACGTGACAACGTCCGATTGTGCTTCTTTGTCGCTCGTTCCGCGCTCTCGCTTGCACTTCAAGCCTTACATGGAACGCCTCAGAGCGAGGTAACGCCGCATGAGTCATGTTTTTTCGTGCGTGCAGCCGGCTCTATCGAATTATAAGACGTTGTCACGTCAAAAAACCACATCAAAATCCGTTGCGTAGTTTTAAAGATTTAAGCATACAAAGGGACATAGGGACATAGGGACAGAGAAAGCGACGTTGTTTTATACTATGTAGTGATAATAATGGCTATGAAACGAATGACGAGATTTTTGTGTTGTTACTTGTTACATGACAGCAAACAGTTTGGGTTCGAATCTACGTTTCCTGCGAAATTACTCATATCTTATCTCATAAACAATGTAAAACAACACTTTATTGCACATACACAAACCAACTAAATAGGAAGTTAATAAAATTAACAAGTAAAATTTAATACAACCTATACCAATATCTATCTGCATTTGTTAATTACCCGAATACACAATAAAAAAACAACAACAGTCTACAACACTACCCGAAACAAAACTTTAAAAGTTAACAAACACTTCTTCACAACGTGATCCTGATTGCTGGCCAACAACAAAAAATAATCATTAGCCGATATCTTCGATACAAAAACAACGCGAGGCTCGCCCGCCGTCTTAATTACAACCGTGATCACGGCTCCCAGTAATTATTTTCCCTCCTTCCCCATTCCCCTCCCCCTCCCCCAATCCCTTGATATAAAAAAGGGGAAAATTCAATCACCGGCATGACAGGAATATTTCGATCGTACCTAAGCCATTTGTACCTACCAGCTGCTAATTATAAAAATGGATTATTTTTCGGCATTCAAAGGAAATGCTTTCGGGGAAGTGTTTTGTTTTATAAATACAAGGGAAGTATTCAATTTTGTTGCTATAAATACGGTGGATTACTTTTTAAGTAACTTTCGAGAGGTCTGCGGTGTGACTGGATTTATGGGTGGAATCATCGAAAATATAACAGTAAAAAAAATGGTTGCCTGTAAAGTCGGTTTTACGGGCGAAGATTTTACGTGACAACGTCTTTTTCTCGATCATAGTTGAGTGGGAGAGAGACGCAAGGCATTCGGCGGGCCTCTCTCTCGTTCGGTGACTCATCGTAACGTTACCGAGCGTTACACTTTTTCATAAGTGACTCCCAGCCGCAACCTAATTTAAGACGTTGTCACGTCAAAAATTGAGTATTCTTGTAATTTAGTAACTGAAATTATAGATAGCTGTAAATATAATATTGGTCAGATGGTTGCTATTGGTTACGTAACAACGTGATTCATCTGAAGTAACAAATACATTATCGTTTTTGATTCTCATGAGACTTCTCTGCTTAACACAAAGGTAATGTTAGTTTTAGGCGTTTTATTTCTACACTTATAATATAGAAAGACAAACATTTTTAAATTTTGAATACTAACTTAATTCTTAAGCAATTTTAATTTAAGTATAAGGTTTTAAACTCCACTAGAAGTCTTGAAGAAAGAAACCTATCATTTCAGCTAAAACTAATACATAATTCATATTATGTTTCCTAGCAATGTTTCTTTGTTTCCCAAAGATTTCCTCGAAACCACGGAAAAATTAAAAAAGCGAAACAGTGAATTATTAAAACTAAAACAAAGTTTAGAGCAAAACTTCTCAAACCCGGCATATCAAAGGCTCTTATAAAAATTCAGTGTGTACAGACAGACTAAAAGTTAAAGTCACTTATAAGTTTCAGGAAAAGTGATACATAATAAATGGTACGGCCAAGTTCTAGACAAGCTCACTACCGAACTAGTTACCGAGTTCGGAGTTTGTGATGTTTTTCAAAAAACGGTACGTATAGAACTCAATATGGTTGTTATGGATGAATGTTTCGAGTGTCGAGCATGCTTCGTTGTGATTTGAGTAGCAATGTATTCGAGTCTTTAGTGGGTTATTTTTGCAGTTTATTTGTCTTCGAAAATGGAATGATTGATGTAACCAGCAACCAGATAAGTCAAATCATGGTTAATATTGTAGATTGCATGTCACCATTTTTTGATAGGTCGAAAAATGAAGTGAAATAATATAGGTACACAATGATTTTTAACTCTACATTCTATCGTACACGTTGGAGTAGAAAATAACAAACACTAAACAAAGCTAAAATACAAAAATATTCCCTTGCCAATATATTTCCAATTCATTAAGGCATCAGTCAATAAAAGTTTCATTGCATACGATCAAGGCTGAGTGTTAAAGGGATCCTAATCTTTATGACTTTCAAAAAGAAAATTTACGTGAATTATAATCCACCTGCAAACCCTTGAAACATGCACGCTAAGCTCTAACGCGTAATAAACGCCGCAATCTGATGATAAATTTCACTAAAGCCCGGTAAATATGCACTCTCGACTAAGTATATAAATCCACTAGTTATAAATCCAGTAGTTGCACTCAACATGCAACTTAGTGCGGGATAAAATAGAGTCTAGGTTGGATTTATCACATCTTAGCCGTTGGATCCTCACGACCACTGAGCTTAATATACAGCGTTATGATATTTTCCATCTTGAATATTATTTAGATGTGTGTGCATGTGTGTGGGTGTGTACAATAAAGGGATAAAAATTTATAGCACTGCATGTTGTGGATAGTCAGTGAAACTAGTGTACTGTTGGGTAGAAAATGATGGGATAACATGGATTTAAAAAAAAGTTAATACGAAAGAGAACTGATATCACGGAGATTAAATTAAATAAATAACAAGTAGTAATAATACAAAAAAAAAATAAAATAAATAAACACATCATAGTATTGAATGACTATTATATCTACTTATAATTTTATGGATGAAAAAAGTCATACCAACTGCAGAAAAATTGAGAAATATAATTAACTTACACACACTTTCAAAAGTAAAAATAGTAGCATACGTATACTAAAAATACACAAAGTTTACGAAACCACAAGAAAGAATCACAAGCCAATAAGTAGATTATGAGTCGAGATCTCTTTTGAATCCGCCAAGTATCAATGGGCATGCACTTGTAACTTTTAATCAGACTCCAAATTGGTGCCGTTCCGTTAGATCTTTGCTCTAACTTTGTTCGTATCGCTTATAATTGAATGCTTTGTTGGAACTTTTAATAATGAAGCAGGGTACCGTCTTGATATTTACATAGTATTTGTATTCTTAATGTACTATTTTATATGCTATGTATTCCTGAATATAGCCAGTGTGTATATAGTTAAAAAATTGCAGAAATAAAACAACTTCATAAAATTACAAATGACCAATAAGAATGATAATCATTTGCAGCAAGAAAAGTATACTAAATAGATTCTTGAATGCCATTCAAGAATACTGAAAAAATTTTTATAAATTAGAAAAACATGCTAAAAATTTTTGAAAAACATAAAATGCTCTAGCATACGGTCAGCCTTCAAAGCTGCAATAGATTGATTCGCTTTAAAACAACGGTATCAGCTGTAATCTAAAAAAGGTGTCACAACAAAACAGTGACGACACGACACGATTTTGATATATCACTATTGTTCTAAGTCGCGTATATTTATGGCTATCGGACAAATGGGCAGAGTATATCCATCGACGCGAAATTGGTCCATCAATACTCTATTGGCGAGAAATGTGCCGTCATATAGCGTAGTATAGGCGTTCGTATGATTTGCGACGGGCGGCCACTATTTTTCATCGCCGTACACTGTATATCATTCCTAGTGCATTATCGCGGCGCGAGTTTAAACTTAACCGCTTGGTGATAGCAACCATTTTTCTTTGACACACACTTGGCGCTGAAATGGACTCTCACGTTCTCGATAATTTACTTTGTCTTCGCGTTTTGTTTTGACTTGAACAGTTTCTGAGTGGTGTCGCGGATAAATATAGTTATATGGGGATTGACGGATCTGCATTTTGTTTACATGCCCGTGTCAAAAATGCTATCTAAAATATATTTGAAACTATGCATTAATTTTTTTGTTACTTTTTTTAAATCTCTATATCTCTATCTATGTTATAGCTATATCTCTACATCAACTAAATATATTATACTTATATTTTTTTTAATATAACAATAATTCCCAACTACGCACCCACTTTGTTTTAGTTTTAATATCTCACCTCTCTCACGCAAAATATAATGCTCCTGTCACACGTCCAATATGTTTTTATAATCTGTACATAAAGCTCCATCCACACGTGATGGTGTTTGTGCAATGGACGCGTGTTTGCGCAAACGGAAGGTGTTTGTACGGGCTGTGTCAACTGCGTGATTGTGAATCGACATGCTTTATTGGCTCTCGATGGATCTGTTATTTAGTCTGATATTTAGTTGGAGATGTAAGTGGGGATATAGTGGCAATTAGATGATGGTGATTTTGTATTGGAATTGTACATGTAGCACAACAATTAATTTTTTTTATGTGTATAAATAACTAACTGCTCACTCCAGCTTCATCAGGGAGGAATTGTTTGTAAGATTTCTAAAATATTTAAAATTTAAGGGATTAAACTTCTGAAAGATATGATCTTAATCCCAGCAAAGATATAATACAGTTTACTAACATTATTAATAAGTATTATTTGGAAATAAGTTATTAAATCAATCGTTTTTGTTTTCATTAATGATACTTATTCACGAGAAATTCTTAACAACACAAAAGTATCACCTTAATAATTGGCATATAATAAAAACTATAATTAAAACTGTGTTTTATTAAATAATAATTATCTAGACATCCACTGCTTGTCACTAGATTTTGTTCCCAGAATACAATTCACAGGCGACGCTCTAGTTCTCGAAGTTGTATCACTCATTTCAATCCGGCGACAATCTTGAGTTTAATGTTTTACCAACAACGTAAAAGTTTGGTTAAAGCTGACTAAAGTAGTGCTTGCTTCATTTTAAAGTCAATTAAACGTATTGTGTATTTGTTTGTGGGTAAATTGGTTTACAGATTTCATCTTTATTTACACACTAGCTTTCCACCCGCGGCTTTGCCTGTTTTGTCTTAAGAGTCCTTATCGATTTTAGAGTGATTTTTACTTGTTTCTGTAATTCTTTAGACGCTCGTTTAACAAAACTAAATTAGTAACAATGTGTGATGATATCTTAAATTAAAGATTCATTCAATATCTAAAATACGTTCGAGACAATTTATTGATATTCATTGTCCAGTTTGTTTAATAGCCAATAACCTAAGGCGTGTTTCAATTTTTTCCATGCGGGACGTTCGTGTCTTTGTATTTTACACGGAATTTAATAGAAGAAGTTTTCTTATAAAATATACTACAGTAAAGACACTGAGACATCCTAAAATATGTTCGAGGCAATTTATGTACTTTTATTGAAAAATTCAAAGAACATCTAAGTTAAAATAGCCTTACTTTGATGAAATTTTATGCGTATATGGCGTCGAATTTCTAGTTCTTACAACAGAGTTAAAAAAAATAAAAAATACACACTAAATGATAGGTTAATGCTTAAAAATTTGCAATAAAAAAAAATACATATTATATGTTTTATGAAAGAAATGGAATAATTTAAAGTTCTCTAGAATTTTAGATTATATACGGGAGCGCAAACGTTGTTACGGCAGATCTATATAATCGAATATTCTAGAGAATTTTAAATTATACCATTACTTTCATATAGTTAGTTTTTTTAAACGAGCTCCTAAAGGATTAAAGAAACAAGTCAAAATCACTCTTAAAATCGATACGGCCTCTTAAATACTAAAATCTTAATCTTAAATCACTCTATCTACTTAAAAAAACCGCTTCACAATCCATTGCGTAGTTTTAAAATACATAGGGACAGAGAAACCGACTTTGTTTTATACTATGTAGTGATACCTACAGAGTTTTCTCGAAGCCTATATTTAGTTATATTTATAGAGCGATGAGGCAAACAATAAAATGTAATACATCTGGAAGAAATTTTTTTTCTGAACTAATTTTGGTAGTGTTGTGTAAAATGCAACCTGTCTAAGGATGTATTTCAACACACCTGTGTCTAATAGCACATTAAAGTTTTGATCATGCAAGTTTTCGTATAGTTTCATAATTGGACCTATTTATGCAAAAAGGGACCAACCCACATCTTTTGCGAAATTGAGTTAAGTACACAGATAGTGTTAAAAAAACGTTTTCTACCTTCTCAAAAAATTTGGTAGAGCTTTGATAACTGTAAGTACAGTTTTTTACATGTCAGTTGCGGAACCAACCCAATTTCGCCAACTTTCATTATGCAAGATGGAACCAAAATTGGTTGGTTCTATTTTATCACAAAAAGCTTCATTAGTTTTCAAGGTAACCAGAACCAACTGACTTTGGTTCTTGTTTGCATAATTAAATTTCTCGGCCTTTAAGTATGCAAGGGGCTTGGTTCTATGTTGAATTTGATTAATATGTTCTATTTTTTTAACTTTAATCATGTTTTTATTATAAAAAGCACTAAATAAGAATTATCAAAATGATTTACTACAATTTTACAAAAAAAAATGTATCTACTTAAAAGTAAACATCTATTACTTCAAAATCGGGAGTCACGGAAAAGCCATTGATCATCATCTTCTACAATATCTTTGGTCTTTATTTTTATTTAATTTTTTTGTAAAAATTTTGAGCGTTGTTCGGAATGAGATGCAAAAAAACTTTTTAAATCCGGTAATTTCACCTCGGGAGTACGTATGGTTGTGGGCCAGAGCAAGCAGAGCCCCGCAGGAGTTATTTCAGAATATTAAACGCTCAACACCATTTTTTAATCTTTCCGTGATCCAATTCAAACTAACGAGGATGCTTAAAGCATTCATGATTGACCATCCAACAGTAAAACAAATCAGTCATAATTTTTTTTGTGTCTGGTCACAGTTTTTTATCCAAAGCTACCGATTTTGGCCGATTGAGTACTGAGTACTGAGCTCAATAAAACAAAGACTGTTTATATCCTGGAAAACTACATATAAATCATTAAATATGTAAAAAAGACTCTGTCTTCACAAATCTCTTCTAAATAAAAAAAAACATAATGAATCATCACTATCATGAAGACAGATGAAAGCAGAAGATGGGTCTACTGTATCTTAGTTAGATACAAAAGTAGTGTCATTAAAGTGAAACAAATACATGTATTTTGATATTATTACAAAATTATCGTGACCTTCTTGTCCTTAATCCATGTTATTTGGAGTCAGTATAACACGGTTTATTTTTCTATTCTCCTGACAAACATCAGGGCATATTTTACTCATTTTTCTTTTTTAATATAACTTTGCACACTTACACCTCTTTCCCTTGGCCTTCCTCTTGTTCTGCATCCATCAACATTCATATCCATCACTTTCTAAGTCATATGCGTGTCATCTATCTTCACCACATGTCCATACCAAGACAGACAATTCCCTTTCAATCTTTCTGTAATAAAACCAGTTTAAATATTCTTTTTATATATTCATTCCTTACTTCATCCATTCTTGTCACCCCACACATCCATATCAACATTCTCATCTGCGCTAAATGCAATCGTTTTTCTTCCATCTTTTTCACTGTCCAGCTTTCCAATCCATACAGTACGACAAGTCTAATCAAGGATTTTTATATATTCCCTGTTAACTTTAAGGGCATACGTAAGTTGCAATTAGTTCCAGCGAACTGTCGCTGCTTTATTTAGCCTGTTTTGATCGGATGCTTAACTTTTTTCTTTAATTATGGCAACAATAAAAACCAAAATTAATTATGCATTATAGAACCAACCCACAAATATGTATTTTTGCAAGATGGAACCGAGAGGTTTTTTAACGATTATTTTGTAACAATTTAATAAAAATCCATGCAACTGGTATCCCTAGAAAGGATTCGATATGATACACACGCCTAACAACTTTTTTTCCCAAAATTTTACAACATATAGTTTTTGCAAACGATTTTCACAAAAACCTCATTTTCTCGAAATTGATTCGGTGTAGGTTGGTCCCTTTTTGCATAAATACGTCCAATTATGATCCTTCAGTATTCTTAGCCATATAATCTATATTTTAAGTGTATCAATAAACATTAAAGGTGGTAGTTTAAAAAATGACTGTTGCTAAACACTTTCTTAGTTTACATGTATTAAAAAAGTTTATGTTTGAATAGTCAGGTGTTTGTAGCAACGACATAGCAGCACTTCGGTTATCGGTTCATACAGACAAGTTCATATATTATTTAAACGCATGAAATAATGTGAACTTTATATTATTTTTAACGCTCCCAAGTGCATGCATAATGCTGAAATTTTTGAAAACGTCGACTCTACGGATTTTTAATAATGTTGTTCTATGGATTTAAACTTTTAGAAAAAATCGTTCTTTTAGCCTTTTGCACGCCTCATAAGCGAAGCGTTGAGGTGGGTACTACTGTCACTTCACGCAAAACATCTGATTTTTCAAACTTAAAATGTCTTTATGTATCATACATTGCACTTGTAAGATAATACACACACATATTAAGAAAAAACACTATTTTTAACATTCATGATATTTTTGATGTCATTTTTGTTATTTAAAGTAGTTAAAAAACAGTTTAAAAAAGTTCTGTCTTGGACGTCCGTGTGTCTGTATGTGCGGAGGATTTTCTTGTTAACACGATAGCGACCGAAATACTTTACTAATCGAGTCTTTTTTTTTCTCTTACGCTTGAGTATGCTCAGGAATAGAACCCTTTCATTTTTCAGGGTCTGATTCGATGTGGTTTAATTGTTATTAAATAAACAAAAATAATAATTAATAAATAATTATTAAAAAAAATTATTTTATAAAATTGAACATGTAGAAAATAAAAAAACTTTCATGTGCAATTTTGAAAAAAAAAAATTTTTTAGTGATTTTTTGTTTTAAAAAAAAAATTCAAAAATTATTAGATGTTGGCTAACTTTAGAATCATATATTTATTAATCCTTCATGTTTGTTTACATATGTCTTGCAGTATTCACGGGTATATTCATTTCACCTCAACCGTATATTCAAACCCCTCCCTATTTCCAGTTCTGCCAACAGATATATTTCCCCTTAATTATGAATTTCCCCTTAACTATGACAATACCGACAACATACATACCGACACAGATCTATGAAAAAGGACACTGGGGGCGCTGGCATGCAAAGGTGGATATATTTACTATTTAGATCCTATAGTTTATGTAAATGAAAGACACCGCACTCTCGTGTGTAAAAGCGGAAGCCGCGTCGTAAATTTTTTTAAACTGTAGTATCCTATCTACTTCTGAGATAACTATATGTGATCATATTTTTTTTTTTTTATAGTCTGTGCCCGTCCGCTTTTTACATGAAAAAAAGCCAAGATCTAAAAATCGGGGGTACTATAGTTTGAGCTAATAAATAATATTAATTAAAAATAGAGTTTATTATAAAAATATTATAAAAATTGGTCAGTAACGATGGATATACTTTATTTAAGTGTATATTTTGACATAAATTGATATTTGAGTGAAAAGAAAAATTTTGGGAAAAAAATAAATTTTACAACCTCAAAATACCGTTCTGATTACGGTATAGACTATAGAGACTCGAAGAGCTGGCGCACACGTGCTACGCACATGTGTTGAACGGTACTTGGCGCCAGGCTCTATCGAGCCTGTTAATTTTCAATTTAAATTACCATCTAATTTAACAGTAGTGACACCTTGAAAGATCTTGAGACAGTACAAGAGCATTGGCACATGAGAACAAGTGTATCTACATACTTATATCTTCTTCTTCTTATATATAAAATTCTCGTGTCACAATGTTAGTCTGCATACTCCTCCGAAACGGCTTGACCGATTCTCATGAAATTTTCTGTGCATATCGGGTAAGTCTGAGAATCGGCCAACATCTATTTTTCATATGTACCACGGGCGAAGCCGGGGCGGGCCGCTAGTATTATATACACCTTTATAAATAATCAATTTTATTGTAAAGGATGAGATTATGAGGCGTGCACTTTTGGATTTTCCAAACTTTTTAAAGTTATATTCGTATTATCCATTTATACTAATATTATAAAGCTGAAGAGTTTGTTTGTTTGTTTTTTTGAACACGCTAATCTCGGGAACTACTGGTCCGATTTGAAAAATTCTTTCGGTGTTCTAACACCGGGCTATCTATAGCCCATTTATCGAGGAAAGCTATAGGCTATACAATTTCATCACGCCAAGACCAACAGGAGCGGAGCACAACTAGTATTATATAAAAAAAAGTTTATTTTTATATGTGCATAAATTTCGAATAGTATTGGTTTTTAGAAACGATCCATTTGTATGCGATTTTAGGTAAAAAAAGACGTGTGGCACTCGGGGACTGCCGCGGTAAAGCTATTGCATGCTATGCCTTCAAGCCACACCTTCGTGCCCGTCGGAGTGGGGAGCGTGAGGTTTTTTCGTTACGGAATTTCTGGATTCGGTCCCCGCGCTCAAGGCCCGCGATAGAAGCTATGCAATAGCTTAAAATATAGCATTATAAGTAACACTAAAATTAAAATAAATACAAACAATATATTTAACTGAAAACGCTATGACAGGATAATAAATGAAACACAATATTGTTCACTCGTTATGCGGATACAGATAAATATTGTGCATTACTTTATTACATCGAAAAGTAAAGGATTAAAAACCAATTTTACGCTGTTATCAATGTAATTAATTACCTCTGGGTTTTCCAATGAAATACATTATTTACTAGCTGCGCTCCGCGGTTTCACTCGCGCGGCTCCGTTCCTGTGGGTCTTAGCGTGATGATATAATTATAGCCTAGTCTTCCTCGATGAATGGGCTATCTAACATCGAAAGAATTTTTCAAATCGGAATAGTAGTTCTTGAGATTAGCGCGTTCAAACAAATGAAAAACTCTTCAGCTTTATAATATTATTAGTAGGTAAGTAAGTATAGATTCATTCACATCGAATACTGTTTCATTTTAAAAAGAAAAGTGTCCAATGAAACTTTTAACTAGGTCCGAAAAGAGATCGTTATAAAAAAGTTTTTATGGACTTCGAAAGCGTCGTTAAGGTGTAAGATTTTACGATTGGGCTTGAGCGTTGTCTGCCGTTGGGTAACAAGGGATGATTGTTTTATAAGGATATCGATTTTGTTAAGTATTTATATAAGATAAGACTTTTTAGGATTATGTTCTGTTTTGTGGTACTCTAAATTATATAATGGCTTTCTCAGATAGACAGACCGCCTCCTTGGTACAGTGGTTGACGCGTGCGCGTAGAACCTAGGGGTCCTGGGTTCGATTCCCGGTGGAGACGAAGAAAAAAAATGTCTCGGTCTGGAAGGACACAGAAGGCTGATCACCTACTTGTCCCTAAAGAAAATCGATCAGTGAAACAGATTTATGGATAATGCATCTGCCCCTTACCCCACTTGGGGACACGGGACTTCACAACAGATAGACAAGACAAGCAAACTTTGTTGGCAAATATAATATTGTAATTACCTATAAACATATATTCAAATACATCATTTAATTACTTTAAAATACATAATTTAAACGTAAAAATGATTTCAATTTACCACCTGAAAACTCGCTAACTTTAAACACAAACCTCTTAATTCAATACAAGTACCAAAACTCTTTATTTGACTCAACATTCGAGACAAACGTCGGTCTCTTACGACCCATACTTGTCGTCAATATGATACCCAAAAAAGGGCAGCCTTGAAACTTTACGTTTATAATTCGGCCCATTTTCGCCAAAAGCGTGAGGATTCAGGACATTTATTTGCAAGGGCCCGTTTGTATAGGATAGGTCGAGTTACGGGCAAATAATGGTCCAGATTTGGGCTCGTTTGATGCGATTTTAAAATGATACAGGACTAATGTGGCGGATTTTATGTGGTTATAGAGGTGAATGGATAAGTATTGTGTATTTTAGGAGGATTTTATGGTTGAATTGATAGTGAACCGCAGTAGTGGATGTCAGACGAGTTATTAATCGAAATAAAAAGAGGAAATTAATGCAAATGAATTGCTGTTTTGGGCATGATAATATTGCAGTAGTGACTCTACTCAAAATTATTTTGTGTTTGTCTTCGATCACAATCTTTCTTCTTTATAATTACAAAAGCAGTAGGAACAGAAATATTATAAAAGATAAAACGTACATTGTGTATTACCTTTCAAGAGAATACTCTATTTTAATTTTTCATTCTTAATCCAAAAGAAAATTGCTTTAAAAATAGAGCATCGTATTAAAGTAAAGAATATAAAAAAAAAAATTCTTCAACACTTATACTATATATAATAGGTTCATCCTATATGTGAAATTCATATTTGAATAAAAGAACAAATACCCTCCATTTATATAAAAGTTAATAAACATCGCAGACACAATTTAATTATAGAAGAAGGGACATAACAATGATATGATACGTAATAAAAACGGGGGCATTAACCTAATAAGCCTGAACATCATTAGTTATACTATATCAGGTAATATAATACTTTAATGAAAGTACGAAACGACCTGAATCACATCTGATTCAGCTTTCGGGGCGAATGTTTTTAATTAGCAAAAGAGGTTATATATCAAAACCGGCTCCATTATCTGGCGGGTTTCCACAAACAATGACTTGCGATTTTCTCAAGATGGCGGCAATTTTGGCGGGAAAAAAATTAACAGGTCGCCGGCAATTGGGTAAATTGCTTCTGTATCGAGTGCGCCTTTTTGAAACGCTTTAGGGGATTATCGGCTCGCGTTTCTTGATAATTTGGGGATGATAAACAGTATTGATACTTGCTTGCGATTAAATATATTTCATACTGCCATAAATTGGGTAAGAATTTGTTCTTTTTTCGACTCGGTTTGGTTTCAATTTTCTTTGAATTTAAATAGATTCGAACCATATTGATAATGGGTATTTATTACGCTTTTAGCCATCTTTTGCCCCCATATTTTGATTTAAAATAAAATAAATTTTATCTTAAATTAATTTATTATGTGAAATGATCTTTAGCTTTCTTATTTATTAAAAATCAGTAGATATAAAAAATTGTTTATATTTTTCCCTAATTTTAAACTGAATCTTTCTCACATCGTAAATATATATATATATATATATATATATTATAATATATAGATATATATATTACTTTACTACTACCGCAATACAAGCATTACGTCTAAGTGAAAAAAATAACCTCTTATTCCCAACAGTGGCAGGCCCTCGACTAGGCATTTAACGTTTTTTCCTCTAACGTGTTATGGCCTAGCGAATGCGGGGAGAACCGCAAAACAAAGTGCTGTTTTAATACCCCGCTGGGTTAAGTGGGGAAATATATTTTCCCCATTCAGCCGGCTATCTGCTTTATATATTTTATAGCCTCTAGTGTTGATGGCTAGATTTTTTTGCGTTCGCACGTGATTCTTGCGTCGAACTATTTCGTACCAAAGATATGTAGGGAAAATTTGATATTTTGTATACCGTTGTGTAACTGAAAAAAATTAAGGCAAATTTTCGTTGTGGTTGTTATTATTGGTTATGTAATGTTTTAGACAATTTTTAGAATGGATTTATTGTAGGAGTCCGTTTCACGACATTCCTATACATCTACAACTTGTTTATGCTTTTTGTACTCTGAATAAAATATAAAGACCTCCTTTTATTATCAAGGAAGATACACAATCAATCATATCACTCACCTACAGTGTAGACTAATAAAAAATAATAAAGCGAAACAATTTGAACCGTAATTGTTAGAAAATTAGGAAAATATTCCAGCATCCGTGGCGAGGCCATCAATCTCGCAGGCGACGGAGCACGACTCTTACATAAATCCGTGCACCGTTCTGTCGCTGGCCACAAATCATCCCGGGTCGCCACGTCGCCCGAAATGTACGGGAGGTGGTGCCGGATTTCGTTATTGGTTTGTAAATATAAACTAAAGTAGCAGTGGATTTATTGAAGTGAAAACTTCTTTAGCGGCGTTGAGCACTTTTTCTGTAATGGGTATAAAATCTTAAACTCGCGTCAGGACACGTGACCTGATCGAAAAAGCGTAAGACGTAATATCAAACATGCTCAACGTTAATAATCAAGTTTTCACTTCTGCCGGCACTCCCGGAGTGCAACCCGTCTTTTTTTTTTAGATTAAAATGTTCGTCATATCGACAGAGCATTGATATATCGCATGTTTACGCACGTTTACCCCATCAACTGATAGTTAGTATTTTTAATATTTACTAACATTAGCTTATAAGTCACGTACTAACAAAAATGGATCTCTGTCATCTAATTGTTTAAAATAAATAAATAAATATATCTATAGACATAGTTTTTAATTTTTATAATTCCTTAAAAGACTATCAGTTCTGTTTTTTCATTGTTTCATTCATAAAATAATACACACAAACAGAAACTTACAGATATCGTATACTTTTCAATACTAAATCACTAAAATCTCAGCCACAATACAATCTCAAAAACTAACCCTCTACATTTCCAAGAGCGGTAAAAGCAGCTCATTAAAATTTAAAATCACGCATCAAATTTCCAACTGGCTCTCGGTCTATAACAATTTTTGTGTGCCACGGGTGTGTCGTAAGCGCCGTAGCGTTTACGCAAAACGTTTCGCCCGCGCCATCCGAGATTCCGCGGGAAGTAATGCATCTCCCGAGAGCTTACCTTTTTGTTGTTACACTGCAAATTGAAAACCATAACATTTGAAGTTTAGGGACAGGTGTTCAATTTGGTAAACAGATTTGTTTAAAGATTCGTAGTGTAGATGGGGTTGTCTAAAGTAAAGGTTTGATTTAAAAGGATTAGGATATAAGTTTATTGATAGATCAATTGGGTATATAATTTGTAAATGTATGTTATTAAATTATAATATACAGAACATCAAGTTAGAACATGAAAACTTACAATAATACACGAATAGTAAGAATTATATTTTTAGCCTTTCATTAATACTATTGCAACTGCGATCTATACTAATATTATAAAGCTGAAGAGTTTGTTTGTTTGTTTGTTTGAACGCACTAATCTCGGGAACTACTGGTCCGATTTTAAAAATTCTTTCGGTGTTAGATAGCTCATTTATCGAGGAAGGCTATAGGCTATATATCATCACGCTACGACCAACAGGAGTGGAGCCACGGGGGTGAAACCGCGCGGAGCAGCTAGTGTTAAATAAGGGGTATACTTAGTTGTAATTGGAAAGTTGGCTTCATTTTTTTACCAATGAATATGCACCGTATATAATGTAGATGTATGTTAAAGCGTGGTTGTATTACGTAATTAAATACTGATATAATATT
>CAJQZM010039715.1:21146-32710 GCA_907164665.1 Colias nastes
TTTACTGAATACATTTTACACGAGTGACGATCGCACATATCAATCAACACAATTTATCATTAAAACAACAATCACGCCGCCATTACACCGAACTGTATTCCAGTGATAACGCGAATTCAATTTTATTCATTAACCGACGCCCAGTGCGGTTGTATCGCTCTCTGAAAATAATGACCGATGCGTGGTGTTGCACACAAACTTACTGTATCGACGCCTTAATTACTGTGGCCTTTGTGAATGCCACAGACCATGGAATACGGTGTGAGTGTGTGACGTACGTATTTGAGTAAGATATTGGCTTGGATAATCAAGGTGTTTTAGAGGTAAGTGTTAAAGGAAGGAAGATTTTGTATTGTGAGCGAAAACTTGAATGTATAGAGTTATCTATATACATATATATAAAAATGAAACCCGTTTCGCGTTGTCACGGCATCACGTGTGAACGGCTGAACCGATTTCGATAATTCTTTTTTTATTATATTCTTTGAAGTACGAGGATGGTTCTTGTGTAGAGAAAACATAAATATGTACCACGGGCGAAGCCGGGGCGGACCGCTAGTGTTCAATAATTTAAATTGATACAAGAAAAGTATGCTTTAATTATATATAAAAAGATGTAATGAAATTATGGCTTGTCGATTGCAAAAGCAACCATATTATGCCAAGTGTATAAATATCTGTTATAGAATACGAATGAACATAAACGTTATCCTGGTGACCTCGATAAGTATTATTCACAGCATTGAATAGAAAACCATTGTTAATTTCAACCGTGCAAACCCAGGCCAGCGACTACTGTCACGGACGAATTCTACCCACACCCGTGGCCCTGTCGTTGATGCGGCTTGACGGAACACAGTGGGGTTTTGGTCGGTAGGAATCCGACATAACCCACGGCCCCTTCCCCGGAGGCCGTGGGTATCTATGCAAGATTTCCCCACTTAAAAAAAAGGCCTAAGACTACTGCATTATAAACAGTCCATATTTCTTTAATCATTTAAGAAGAAGAACCTTAAATATTCCTCTTTAACAGCATAAACATCACTGTACAGTCAGCAGCGCAGGTTTTTATTTGAAAGTTTTTCTTATAAATCTATCTACGAGTATACACTTGGCAAACTCGCCAGCTAAAGTTTCATAATGAATGGAAAACGCGCGGCTTGCTTCATTTTTCAGATAAACTTTGGAAAAATCTGCGGTTCTTTTAAAGTTTACAGCAGGTTTCCTAGTAAATAACGCTTATAGAAGTGCGAAATTTAATGGTCGAAGATTTCGTAGGACAAAGTTGTCTTTACAAAAACAATCGGATAAATCTTTTACGGTGACTCAAGTATATAAAAATAAGGAGGAGTTTAAAAATATATAGCATTGTTCGTCTAAATTCTTGACAAGTGAAGACAAGAAACCTTTTCAATAAGGCAATCAGTGGACCGAATATCGCTTCGTAAACGCTTCGCCGGTTCGCTGTAGGTACGCATCTGCTACATGTCGCGTCAAATACATTGTCTACTTTTTTGTTATTTGGAAGGATTTAAGCGTAAATAGCTACAGCTGTATCTCGTGGATTTGATTTCAGTTTTATGACGTCATTGTGGGGAATATTCGATCCGGAAATGTTTGTATTCATTAAGTATATGATTAGCTCCTATGATGAACTTTCTTATATGTTAATTTGTTTTTTGCTTGTTTTAAACGAATAGGTAACTTGATGAAAGTTACTTATAAATAAATATAATTTGTATATTCAAAAAATTTAGTAACGACTCGATACATTTGTTTTCATGGTGTATTTCCAATATAAAATTACAATATTTGAAACTGTTTTTAATATAAATAAAATCGCTTAAATAGTCACTGTAAAGTATTAAATATTATTTCGGAATTCAACAATAGTTACATATAATTTATAATAACTCCAACGAACTCAGCTTGCCCATAAATGAAAACCCCAATTATATACTTCAATCTAGCCTCGGCATCGATACACTTTTAGGCTATAGCTTATCCAAATATGAAAAAAACATTGGTAACGTACTCTTAATTGTTTCGCTGTTTAACTGAATGCAGATTGATTTAATCAATTATTTTATTAAACAAATGTGATTGCTAAAGAGCGAAATTTTAACATAATTATCTATTGTCAATAAATTTTCAATTCAATGAATTTTTATTTAAATTTTGCTTAATTATGCTGCATACATAGACATAGAGTAACTAAATTTGAGACAGTTTTTTACTCTCTAGAAATGACATTCCAAATCGGCAACAATTTAAAAAAGTTTATAAAACACTATTCTAAACCAATCTACCTAGTTGCACCTTTTAACTACATACCTGCAGGGCAGTTACAGCAAATCTAATCAGGCAGGGCAGCCGGTAGTAACGTAAATTTTCCCACCGCATATGGATAAACCAGTAATTTGCCGGTATCTCTGAACTGAGTTTATAAAGATGAGATAAAACTGGATAACGGCTATGATGAGAACAATTAAGGGGCGGATATCTCGGGATTTATAGCACCGAGCTTTCTTGGATTACTTCACTTTAAGTCTTATTATGCTGTCGTCTGCGATATTTTTAATTACAAAAGTGTTATAGCGTTTTAATTTGGGGTATGATGGCAACAAGCTAAACGGTAATGGAGTCGTTTATACTGTACAAGTTGACTGGAGTTAGGCATTAAACTGGGAAGTTTATTGTGCAAATACAGTTACTTTTTCTGTAGTGGTATTTGATACATGGTATGGCCATTTATAGCTTAATTGAAGAAGTAATAAATTGCGTATCATCTCAATTATGTCGTTCTTGGTTGAATCGTGCCATTACTGAGGAATAACTCACAATATAACCTAGTTTCTCAGCAAAACTAACGTCATTTATTTTTCAAATAGTGCAGCTATAATGGACTAAAAACCATCGATGCATCAGTTTCCACTATTAAAATTTGTGTCCTCCACAGCGATCCATGTAAAATGTCCAAAATCGAATTATCGTCGCACCGTCCACGCTATATTCGTAATTTGGTTAAAAACTGGACGTGGCGTAGATGCCATTATCGTATTATGGTTACGTCGATTTCACTCTGGGTCATGAAATGAGGCTCTTAATTTGATAAAAGTTCACCCTACGACCAGATTAGTGCGTGTCCTTCGAGCAAATTGTGTTATGCAAGGGCTATGTAAACATATTCAGTTTGATGTTACATGTCGCTATTTTGTTTTATTTGCTTAACTGAACACGGGAAAGATTGCTCGGAAAAGACAGCCTTGCGTTGAAATAGTTTTTTCAGCTAAAATATACATTGACTTACTACGCAAAACTTAACAACAAGTAAAATGCTAAGAATTCATATTTTGTTATATTTTTTTTTTTCATAACGTGTCTTAATTCTAGATGAATTGTTGTTGACTAATATTCATCAAAATATAGTTTATATAAAGATATGATTTTAAACCGTTGATCCATATCCAATAAAAATATTACAACTTCAGCAAATTTTTCCATTCTTAAAGATTCATTATAATATATTATACTCTTTGACAAGTTAGCATGTTATGAATTTTCTTCTCCTAATGGAAATATCTATTTATATTTCATTATGAAAATATCAAGAATTTATACCTTGAAATTCCTCATTACAGCCACCTACAGGTTTTCATACAATATCGTATTTCATTGCTAAGGGCTCCTTTTGAGCGAGTCAAATTACGTACAACGACAAAAGAAAATCATGGTGCTAATTTAATATTATCAAACATCAGTACATGGAACTCTACAAGCAAATAAAGCTTCGCAAAAGGAAAATTTAAAAGACAGGTAATATCGTAAAAGAACTGCTGTCAGTGGAAGCCTAAAAGAAAGATATTTCAATATTAAAAACAAGCTTTTTATGAGACTCGACAATTTCGCATAATAGAGACTTAAATTTTCATTTCGTTAAATTGGTACTCCAATGGCTGTGTATTAGCAGAATTTTGAATGCTCTTATTTGATTGTGTAGAGGATTGCTGGAATCTCATAATTATTACCGTGGCTCACTGTTTTTCGTAAAGAAAAGGAATACGTTGTGATTTTGAAAGAATTATTTGCACAGGTTCTATATTAGCAATCATCATGAGTACCATTGTGTTCAATCAATAATTTGACCTTTTTTACTTCCTACTTTTATTAAAAACCTTCTAATATTTACAGCTAGCAGTGGCCCGCGGTTATACCCTAAAGGACATTGGGCACAATCTGACCCGTTTTGTGAAATGCGCGTACAAAAACCAAACTAGGTTTTAATTGTTAAGTGAAACCCCACTTTCAATAAAATATATTTTTTTTCTTTATATACTATGGGAGTAAAAAGTTACAGTACAATAAAAAATCTATGTTTTTGTGAGATATCCTTACACGACATCCTCAATTATGAATTGAATCACTGGGTACATTCGACCAGACTAATCGCTAATTATCGATTGCGAATTATCTGCTGAACGCACCCAAAAATTCGATGACTTTCAGCGACTTGCTAGCAATCGGACACCGTTTTTTTTTTTTTTCACCGCCAGACATCAAGGACAAATAGATGCACCGGCGGCCTTTTTAGATGATACAATTGTACCTCTAGACATTGACCACATTGAATAAATCATAAAATAAAAGTTTATTTTTAAGTACTTAGTTTTTTTTCCATAATTCTTTAATGTAGGGAATTACAGTAATAATTGATGACGCAAAATAATGAAAAGTTATTAATAATATGTAATTAAAAAGATAATTATTAATAAAAAATATATAGACTTGGATAATACATTTTTTTTATTCCTGACTGACAGTACCCACATTAATGCGACCCATACTATCGTAAACTAGAGACATTACTCTGTCTATTCCACCCTATTTCATTTCTGTACAGCGTGGGTATAGTTTTCATACTATGGTGCCCAGTGACCTTTGTTTTTGCCTTTTTAGGTCGTAGCCTAGTTTGTAATCGTTCATAAGAATTGAACCGTACCATGTTTTATAAAACTGTCTGGTGACTTTTAAATCAGCTTTTCAAGTAAAGCTTTTCATGGAAGGGCTAACTTTTCATCTTAAAACAAAATATAAAATAAATTAGAAGAAAAAACAAGGACGGAGTACGAAATATTTAAAAAGTGCATAGCTTCTAGAGACAAAATTACTACTATAGAGTCTATACTAACAGTTTAATGGCGTTTATTTTTAATAAGTACAATAAGAATATTCTTAATTTTCCTTTCCAAAAATTAAAAATTCACAACTATTATTATCTTTAATAAGAGCATCGTAATAAAACCTCATTAGTGAATAATAAATATAAAAAATTTGAAGAGGCGTTGTGTATCACTCACTTTAATTACATTTTTCATTTATCACTGAAAATTTGATACAATAGAATACAATTTTGTACCTGTCCAGTTAATAGTAAATCAGTTTTGTAATAAATATTCGATTATCGATAACCCACGTTTTTATTATTATAGAAAAACTTATTATGAAAGGATCATAAGATATGAGCACCATTCATCTTTATTTTTTGGGTAGGCAATTATTTCTTAATATAATAAAATGGGATCACAGAAACGGTCAAGTCGTTTTCCAATAATGAAAGTATATTAAAAATATTGTATGTTCAGATTTGTACATGTAAATCGAGGCTTTTTGTGCTATTGTATGTGATATTTACGAAAAAATGTACAGTATTTTGTTACAAATGCAACACTTCTCATTATTTACATAGATAAATATTTTAACATTCAACATCACATGCAACAATTTCATAATTTATATTCATTAGGTTGCTTTTAGATAATTGCATTTTTATCAAATTACGTAAGTAACAAATAAAAATACACACGTAGCAATCATTTTCTCGTAGCATTTAATTAATATTATGCCCAAAAAAAAGCAGTCTACCGAAGCGTATTTCTGCTTCCACAATTTAAATAGTTGTATTCCCCTCAATATTCTTATACATTATGAAGTTACAGAAAAAGACTTATAATCAGAAAAAGGTTTAAAGAATTCTCAGGTCACTCAATGGAACCCATCAAAACTAACACCACCGAGTCATTCCTCACACATTCAAAAGTCACACTCAGAACGTTCGCACGTGTTTCGTATAAAAATCCATACAGCCTTGGTGGAGTTAGTGAAATGGGTCAACGAGTTAGAAAGGGTTGTACTCTAACCGTTTTCACTCGGATTGCGCAATTATGCAGTACACTTCATTCCCGTAAGTCTTACTCGGGAAAATTTTAATTTAAACATGCCATTGTTTCTGAATCAAAGTCGTGTGAGAGTGGATTTTTTGTTTTTGTTCGTAGGTACCTTTTGTTTAAGGTGCGCGGTCGGACGGTCCGGTTCTGCTGTTATTCGTTATGTTGCAAGTGCAATATTAACTGCTATGAACAATGTTGAATGTAATGTGTTGTTTTTGATGTAGGTTGTAGGAAAACGGGTGTTACAGCAGTTTAGAAAAATCTGAAACAAACTGTTTCTGTCATCACACACGTCACACGTGGATTGCGTATTTTTATAAGTACAGTATGAACATATAGGTCAACAAACATATAAGCATAGATATTAGATAAATTATGCCTTTCCGTAACTTTAGGTACTGTGAACTATCAAATTGTGATTTATGAACTTTTTAAAAGATAGAACAATATTATGTTAGATGAATAAAAATCTACAATTAACTGTTTTAACGACCAATCTATAGACCTCCTTCTTACGAGACTTTTTTTATATGCAGCAACATACATAAAACTCTTAAATTAATAATAATATTCTCATTATATTAATAACATAGTATATAATATGAACCGATATACAATAAGCCTAACATTAACATTTGTTCCAGACCGGCAAGCACTACCATCGCACATCGCTCCTCATCAAAGCCTTCAACCATAAATTCAGATTGGATCTAGAGCTCAACACGTAAGTACCTAGGTTGGACTAGCCACAGATTATATTAAAACCTACAAGTATAGTATTGTATTATTTGTGCCTACAATCTGGTTGATAACGTAATGTTTAGAGATATTAAAGCAAGACATTTAGCTGCAAACTCAAACATTTTTATTTATTCAATTAGACTTCTTCTAGAAGCACTTTTGATACGTCATTACATATTTTTAACATTTACCACCGATTCGGAAAGCAGTATCTACGGAGAAGAACCGGCAAGAAACTCCATAGCTCCATGCATGGGAGAAGATAAGAGGGGGCATTAAGAAATAACGTTTAACTCTTATTAAACTATTCAATTAGGATTCAAATAAAAAATATAAAACCAAAACCTTTTACAGAAATGTGTACTATAAAGCATCGTTATAGGCACTGAATGTGTTTAATATTCTTTATGAACTGCTCTACGTGCAATATTTTTTTCTTTTTTATAGACTGAATTACCTAATTATAAAAACCAAGGCAGCGATTTCCTTATCCTTCTTTCGTTAATTTTTTCCGCCATTTTTCACCACGTATGTATTACGGATTACTCACATAAAAATGACTTACAAATCAAAATAACAATCTACTTTTAGTAAACTGTTCCCTACCTCATATAATATATTTGCTACAGAATACAGATAATAAATCACATATAAAAGATGCACTTAGCAATTTACGATATAACGTTATTGAATTCTAAACAAACGATGATAATGTATATATTCGTCCCGCTCACTCACACAGATAATGTATATGCCTGTCTCTATCCATCACGGATCCATAACTTGTCAATGGGTTGTTGAATTGATTCGATGTGATTTTGTTTTCAATGTATAAAATGGTTTTGGGGTTGTTCAGATCGAATAGCGACGTTTTATATTTCTATTTTTATAGAATTAATTTGTATGTTGTGAGAATTGGAGATAGTCACTGAGCATGTCAAAATAATAAATTGAAAAATAGGACTTCAATAATTTTATAATTAAGTTTTTGTATTTTTTTCTTGATTATTGAGCACGAAAACTAAACATGTTCGCTTAAATCCGCTTTCTTTATACGTCCCTTAAAGGTTTTTGATCTACGTATGAAGATAACGTAGAGACGTCTACCAGCTAGTACTACAAATTCTTAGGTGCGTAGATACGTAAGATGTTGTGGTGCTAGCTGGTAGTAGTCAAACATGCTACAAGAGCTACGAAGACTACGACTACGCTACGACACCTACGACCACGCTACGACACCAACGACCATGCTACAACAGCTACGACTACGCCGCGACAGCTACGACTACGCTACGACAAAATATGATACAATTTTACCAGCTTAGACGATACACATAGTTAATAACAATATTAATAACATCAAAACAAAACAGACAAGTGCCTAGCGTGAAACTTTACAAATACGTAATTACAGGCTTCAAGTTGCGATAATTAACTATAACATAAACTATCAGATGAGTTTCGGTTTCCCAAAGGTCTGGTGCTGATTATGATGTTGTTCAGCTTCAGTATTATGGTACGTATACGTTTTAATATTATGAACTTATGAAGATTAATAGAAGCCGTATGGAAGTCGAGGTTCTTAATGGTGAGGTGGTTAAGGTGTTTATTGGAGATGTATATTATAATTATATTACTAGGTGATTGCTATATTATCTTACTACTTACCTCGATTCATAAAAGGAATAAGAGGAATAATAGTAAAACTAAAAATAATATAGCTTATATAATTCAGATACCATTTTTTCTACTAGTGGTTTCTACAAGTGAAAGGAATTTCAAAAGCGGCATCATTATTTTCGAGACTTTCAAACTTTCAGAGCAATTTTCTTAATTTTATTACATATTTCTAATTGAGAATGAAATTTTTGAAAGGCTTTTTGTTATTGAATGTTATTTTATTCAAAATCAAGGCACATACTGCAATGCCAATTCGGTGGACCAACCAAAATTGTGTAACTGAAAAATTGCATTGCCGCAAAAAATTTGATTGGAGCACAAAAGCGGCCTTCTGTCTCGCTTCGCTTGTTTATACATCGCTTTTAATGAAGTCGATGGAACGGGCTGAGGGAATCGGGTTGTGGCCGCAAGTTATGGGAGGTAGCGATTTGTGAAGCGTAGGGTATAAGCGTGAGCGATTTTTGACTAGATATTTATCAGTAAGTCCAAATTGAGTGAAAGAAACTCTTGAATGTTACTAGAAGTAATTATTATATATTATTATAAGACATATTGTATGTTTTTATCATAAAGTAAAATGAAATTGTAAAACGCATATGAAGTTAAAACATATACGTTACTAGTAATACAAATGTAATATTTACAACTGTCAATTTATATTTAAAAACGTTTACATTCAAATTCCAACCAATCAAAACACAGCGAACCCATGAATCGCACCATTCATAAGTCGGCACGAGTGCTTGCGGAGTGGAGGGCTTACAATTTGAGCTCCAGATTGGAAAATGACGCAGAGACGCTGCATCACAATGGATGCTGTACATCGATTGGTTATAACGAGCTACCGGTGTAATCCTTTGAAGAAATCGAGCATTGTAATTGCACGTTGGAAAGTTCTCGATCGTTGAGTGTTGTTCTTGGATTTGGGTAAGGGCTGTTAGATTGAATGAGGGAATGGATTGCGAAAATTTGTATTGCTTCTTATACGAAAGCGTGAAGAGTTTGTTTTAAATGTAAATACCTACTATATTATTGATATCTAATTAAGATAGAGTGACCGCCTCGTTGGTACAGTGGTTGACACGTGAGCGTAATACCTAGGGGTCCTGGGTTCGATTCCCGGTGGAGACGAAGAAAATGTCTCGGTCTGGTAGGACACAGAAGGCTGATCACCTACTTGTCCCTAAAGAAAATCGATCAGTGAAACAGATGTATAATGCATCTGCTCCTTACCCCAATAGGGGACATGGGACTTCACACACAATTAAGATAGATTGAGTGGGAAGTATAAGTGTATAATTAATGTTCTTAGACACTTGATGCAGTACTTAATCTAGTTATAATTTATAGTTTTAATAGCCTTCCACAAACTATATTGTGTTTAAGTATTCTAGGCAACATAAACCATAAAGGAAAAACCTATTTATCTGAAAGGAAAAAGGAAATACCTTTATACATAACTTACATATTTTATTTAATAAAAATAAAATAAAAATGTAATATGTAATTAATAAAAACGTTTTATTTAATGCCGACATGGTTTCCCTCTTACCTCCGTTTAATTTATAAAATTATAACAATTTTATTAAGCAACCGGTGCTAAATAAATTTGTCTAAATTTCATACAATGTGAAGTAATTATTCATAACTCAAGACCCGCGGCTTTCAGACTTGGGATAACCTAAATTCTCTAGATTTTTGCAGACAAAAACATGATAATATGCTAATCTAATTATAACGAATATTTAAATTAAATGCGTATGTAAATACACGTATAAAATTTGCTTTTATCAAGTAAATTTATATTCTTAAAACAAGACATGTCTACATAGGTAATCAAAACGTTTGATAATAAATAATCTTAGCAATATAATGTGTCCGTGGCTTATCCGAGTTGAAAATTTTTTTACTATTTTCAAGACACTATGACCGCGATATTCTTGTAGTTATCAAACAAACTTTCATGGCGTAAAAGAAAGCTGGAATCTCTTATTTCTCTTCTTTCTAAAGCGAAAAAAAATGTGTGCGTGTACTAGAGTACACACGTAAGAAATGAAACTTCTTTATGACCTTTATTTTCAAAAAATAATTTACTTTATACAATATTATATTATAATTTATAATTATATTTTCTTTTTTCCTAAAGCCTTATTTTTTGCTCACCCACCTCCTTTTAAGGTCTCTCCTTACATATTACGTACGGTGGCCTGGAAGAGATCGCTACCTAGCGATAAGGCCACCGTTTGTACACATTATTTTCCTATTATCTGTACTTTATGTGTCTCTGTTTCTTTTGTGTGTGCAATAAATAATTAAATTAAATTAAATTAAATATTACAGAAATACGTTAGTCTAACACGCTCGTCGCTTCGCTCCTCGCTACCTATTTAAATATTTACACCGGCCGCTGCTGCAACTCGCTCGCTTCGCTCGCTCGGCTCGTGCGGTAGTTCAAAAGTTAACCTAAGATGCTCGTCGCTTCGCTCCTCGCTACCTATTTGAATATTTACGCTGGCCACTGCCGCGACTCGCTCGCTTCGCTCGCTCCGCTCGTGCGGTAGTTCAAAAGTTAACCTAAAACGCTCGTCGCTATAGGGATAAGAAAAAGATAAAGCGCGTAACGGAAAAATGTCACGCGTAACGAAAAAATGTTAAACGTTTTAATTTTTTTCCAACCCCGATAAAAAAGTTTCACTTCAATAATTTATCAATTTACAAAAAAATAATATATGTATACTAGCTGTTGCCCGCAGCTTCGCTTGCGTGGAAAAGATAAATTTTCATGGTATAAGTTTTCATCCCCTATTCTAGGTACCCCTTTAGGGGATGAATTTTCTAAAATCCTTTCTTAGGGGACGCCTACGTTATGACATCTACCTGCATGCCAAATTTCAGCCCGATACGTCCAGTGGTTTG
>CAJQZM010039716.1:0-25831 GCA_907164665.1 Colias nastes
ATCCTTATCGGAATTGGACCCGTCCTAAATATAATTATCATTATGATGACTGGAATAGACCCCCACATAATTACCATTACTATGATTGGGAAGATCCCAGACACTGGGATAAAAAGTATCCTGAATATTGGTATAAGAAAAAATATGGTTGGCACAGAGTTAAAGTTCAAGACAGTTATTATATAGATGATATAGATTTGCCATTTTTGAAGGCAAAAACAAGACATCCTGTACCAAGCATCGGCCACGGAGTTGACATAAAGATAGGGCAGGTGAAACCGCTCTTGAAAAGAATGCTCCTAAATCGCTTCTTCCATAATGAAGTAATGGAAGCAATAAAGAAATGGAAATATGATAAAAAACGTAGTACGCTTAGTAAATGGCAGAGATCGTACAAAAGAAAAGAAAAAAAGAAGGGTTAACCTGCTGAAGTGAACTTGTGATAAAATTGTTTATGACTAAAGTAACTGAGATTTATAACATTACAAATATGTTTCTTTAAATACCTCCCGAAGACATTGGTATTCTTTATCCTAAACATAAAATATACCAATGTCTTCGGGAGCGGTCCTGGCAATTGTTTCGCACGTAAGTAGCAAAAGTGACTGGCCGGTTGGCTTGGTTGGTAGTGACCCTGCCTTCCAAGTCACTGGTCGTGGGTTCGATTCCCACCCGGGGCAAATATTTGTGTGATGAACATAGATTTTTGCTCTGTGTCTGGGTGTTAATTATCTATATAAGTATTTATTTAAAATGATATATGTATGTATGTTTATCGGCCATCTGGTTTCCATAACACAAGCGAAAGCTTAGTATGGGATCAGATCGTGCCGTGTGTGAAAATAGTCCCGAAAAAAAAATATGCTCATGACATATATCGAACTGCAAAAGTATCTTTATAACACGACTAGAAAAGTGTTCTGTAAAACGCTTCTCATAAAAACATCCAGTAAAATACCAGAGCACGCTTAAAAATACTGAAACTTTATTAAAAAGTATGTCGAAATGAATAACTAGAAGCCGTCAAGCGTAAAGTAAGAGGGCTTGTTAAGTTTAATATTAAAACTATTCGCTAAAACTCGAGTGATTCACAAAGCGTGAACTTGCGTGAAAGCGTGATCAAAGTTTTTGAGTGCTGAAAACCTTCAGTACTTAAATGTTTAGAAGTATGTGTAGCAAATAACTGGAACTCTCAAGTAACTTGCCTTAGAATATTAACTCTTCGATTTTTAATATTTCTAGATACGGTAATTTGACTGTTCCATATCTATAAGAGCTAACATTGGTTCGCCTCAGAGCGGTCACAAAGCACGATACATAGATTTATTGATCTGCCTACTAATTTACTAAAAACTTTTTGCATACAGAGCAAACATACTGCTGGGCCACTTATTTGAATAACTCTTCCTAAATTAACGCTTTTACACGCAATTAAACCCACTTTATATCTAAATCTAAAAAGGTTTTAGGCTACAGTGTAGGAATATAAAGGAAAATTAGGCTCTCAACGAAAACAAAAATGTGCGTAATACAACTTTAGGCAAAAACGATTTCAGCGAATATATTTTGAAGGTTGGTAGCTCTGTTTAATTAAAATCATTGTTGTTGGCACAAAGGTAGCCTGATTGAAAAACTGCAATCCAGTAATATTTTTCATCACAAAATGGGATACGTTATGAATTCAAGTTTCAGTTTATATTTTATATCGTGTAAACAATATATGTTATACTTTTGTTATGCGAAAATGAGGTAGCTATATTGTAAAAATACTCAGTAGGCTATTTAGTTTGGGTAATGAAATGTGATACAATCTCGACAACGAAAATTAAAAACATTAGTGGTGTGATATAAGTAATAGTATTTCATTTTATTTATAACCATATATGTAAGCCAGTGTAGCAAACATGTATGAATACTAAAGGTACTTCGAAGTTCAATTCTATCTGTATCAGTGAGCAAAGCTTCAGTAAATATAGTTCAAAATGTCTATGAGAAATTGTAAGACCTCAAGATCCGAAGTTTTTCTAATAACCGCTAAAATAAATTGTTAGATATTTTTTTAATAACATGCTTGCAACCTTCCTAAAATAGGCTTATTTCCCATTTCCACTATTTTGTGGGCAAAGTATTAGTATTTTTATAATTGACTGATAGTCCATTGAAAAGTTACATTTGGGGTCGCATTTTTTAGAGGACGCAATTTTATTTTTTTGATGTGTAGGGGGGGTCAGTTTGAAGCTATGACCAAGTTTGTGGGGTCGCCACCCTTGTCCCACGGCCGCCATCTTGAAAATAGCGGTTGAAATGGTTTTTACGGTATATCTCTTAAACTATTTATCTGATAATAAAAAATTGTTAGCATTATTTGTTGCAAATTAAATTCTCTACAACTTTGGTCCAGTAACTTTTTGTCGTAGAACTATAAATAAAAAAGTTATAAGCGAAAATGTTCAGAAATTAGAGCTGTTTATATTTTTCAATAAAACTTTTTTTTTATCATTTTACGAAGAAATGGTATCAGACCATTTTTGTAGATTGTTTTTCGAGGAACAACTTTTATATACAACATTTTTTCATTGAGTAAAGAGCTAAGGTTTTACAGCGCTCCGAAGTGAGTAGGGTCAACTCATCTAATTCTGTGACAAAACAGAATATGAAAAAAAAACCGGTTAAACTTTATAAATTTTATTTTTATTTTTAATAGGAACATTAATCAGTCTTCTATTTATCATATGAGCAAGTGTAATCTTAACACATATGAATTAACTCAGCGTAAAATGAGCTTAATCAAACCGCGATGACTTGTCTAATTCTGTGACAATCACTATAATTCGGTGATAGTACTTCTCTAATTCTGTTATAACCGAATTAAGCGAGTATTTATTATTTTTTAACACAAAAGTAACAAAAAAATAAAATTAATAAAAAATATAACATATTGAAAGTAATAATTATGTATTTATTAATCAACGAGAAACTATCAAAAGAGGGGAACAATAAAAAACAATATTGGACTTTATAAATGGTTTGTGTGTAGTGTGTACGGACTCATTTTTGACTGCAGAATACTTTGAATTGCGGATGTCAGGGTTGTTTCATTATATTTTCTATTTTTATTTTTGTCTTCCTCCATGCTGTCTAAAATAAAAAAAAATAACTCACTTAATTATGTGATAAAAAAAATAACGGACTTTTTTAAAATGCTTGAAAGCGATCCTACTTTTTTACCTGAGTAAAAATAAATATTTTCTGACTTAAACTACTAACGTATACGTACTGAAGATAATTATTAGTACACGAATTGAAAATAATAAAAGTTTGCTTGGTTAATTCGGTGACACTGTTTTGAGTTGCAATCTTGAGAATCGTTAACTTTTTGAACCCAGGAAATAAGGTATTATGCAAAAACAAATGAAAAATTACTAAAACCTTTGTCGGTATCAACAAATATATGTTTTTAACAATTAATTGTCAAAGTATCATGAACTTAAACTCACCTTTTCTATTTAAAATTAATTAAATAATGACAACATAGTCGCACGCTACCGGTGAAACGTCAAACATGGCGGGCGCAATGACAAATCCCGTGATTGTTACTATTTCACTCGCACGATCTTAACAAAAATTTGTACACGAAAAGAAGCTTTATTACCCTACCATAGGGTTAATTCCAATGTATTGGATTTTACTCCTATAACGCTGTGTAAGAGTCCAAACGTTGTATCTCCGAATTAAGTGAGTCACACAATTAGGTGAGTTTACCCTACTATTTTTCAGTACTCTTTACTATACAGTTACATATATAATGTATGTACTAATAATAATTTGTCATCAGTAATTGTTTTTTTTTTTTTTTGTTATTATAATATTTTAATAATTAATTTTGTAATATTATTAATAATTTATTATTGACTCTTTTCCCCACCACCCAGGAGGTAGAGTCTGGAAGCGCGTTTTTTTTTTACGTCGAAAAGCAGGGCTGAAATGTTCTGCAGTGTTCTTCCATTGTTCTGGAGTCTGGGAAAAGACCCAATAGCCAATATATTATGTATAGATGGTACTGAAAAATAGTACTCACTTCAGAGCGCTGTAAAACCTTAGCTATTGACTTAATGAAAAAATGTTGTACATAAAAGTTGTTCCTCGAATAACAATCTACAAAAATGGTCTGATAACATTTCTTCGTAAAATGATACTAAAAATTAAAATGATACAAATAATGCCAAAAATTTTTTTTTATCAGATAAATAGTTTAAGAGATATATCGTAAAAACCATTTTAACCGCTATTTTCAAGATGGCGGCCGCGGGACAAGGGTGGCGACCCCACAAACTTGGCGATAGCTTCACACTGACCCCCCCTACACATCAAAAAAATAAAATTGCGTCCTCTAAAAAACACAAGGTTAGGCTTAAAAAATGTAACATTTCAATGGAGTATGAATAAATACAGTCCCCAGGTAAAGTATTAAATCAAGGGAAAATTAAAGGAACGTCTGTTTTGCACCAACAAATGGAATTCTTAATGCCTGTTTACAGCTTGAAATTACGTGAGCTACGTATTGACCACAGATCACAGAAACTAAAGGGTATTGACGGAAGCTACTGTAAACGGGGCTCTTAGCTGTATTTCGATTTCCGAGAGAAAAACCATGAATGTATTCTTCTACGTACTGTCATGTATTGCAAGGTGGAAAATTCGAGAACTCGCACAAGGCATAGGTACCTGGCACAGGAGAGACTGGGCATGGAGCAAAGGGTACAAGAAAAAAGCATAGAAAATAGTACATAGAGCAAACGACAATATACGGGGGGACAATATACCACCTTAGCTTACAAGCAATCGAAATAATGCTCAGATAACAGAATTAACGCAAAGTGCTTAAAATGTACAACGATCCATTGATTCAAAAAGGAAACTATTATTACCAGCTTAATAAGTGTGTCACTGTACAATTGGTGGCACGCCATGATCGTGTTAAAATCTAAAACAGGGTAAAAGTAATTCCAAGTATTAATGATGTACCGTGTGAACTACTGACGAATACTGACCACATGATTACGTCAATCAACACCAATTATGAGGGACGACCGATTACACTCAATTAGTATGACAATAGAGTTTTGCGTTTTATTTGTAAATGTTTAGATCAATGTTTGTCCCATTGAGATAAGAGTATACCTACTAATCATCTAATCATCATAGACATTTAGGCAGAATTTAGACCCTCTACACTATCGTGATGGCCTTTATTCGCCCAACACTGCCCATTGTGAAGAGGACCCATAAACTTTCAAATTAAAGACGTCAATATATACATAGTATTAGTAATGTTGAAATGATGATAAGAAGCTGTGAACAAACCTATTTATACATGTTTAAGGAGATAAGATAAGGTAAATTCTATGGACACTTCAAATACGATTCTATGATATTCTGTAGTTAGTCTGTAGCGCTCTGCAGTTATGTACATTGCCAATATTAGTTAGTTAAGAACCCGACACCTGTAACAAAAAGCATTAAATAAATTAATATGGACGTTGGCAATGTAAGTTTCAATAGATAGAAGAATTTCTGCATTTTGCATGAATCTTTGCAATTACTCTTCGTTTTTTTTATGTGGTGTTTCTCGATGTTAGCCGCGTGGTTGAAAAGAAGGTTCACCCTGGTAGCAACATCCGCAAGGGCGTCAACTGTTCGGTACTTTCATTGATAAAACATGAATTATAAAAATATCTACATATTAATTTTATCACTAAGCAAACTAAATTGAAAATCAACATAGAAACAAAATGCCTACAGCAAAGATAAAAATATAATACTTAGTACACTTTTCTTGTCATTCATCAACGTCTTCAGAACAGAAAATTATATTGATGATGACAAATAATTTAATTAGTATAAAAAGCTCCGAAAAACTTGTATTACAAAAATAAAATAAACATTTATGTATGTATGAAACACACACGCACAAACGCACGCATAGACGCACACACACACACACACACACACGCAGTCGCACACACTAACATACACATTCACACACACCCACACATACAAACATACACGCGCACACATACATGCAGACAAACACTTACTAACACACTGGTCACGCATATTATTTTAAGTTACTTTTTAAGTAGAATTAGATTTAAGTTCAGTCTATTGTTTTTGTCTTTTCTCCTCTTATTGTCGCTTGATTATTGAAACTTTGAATGTATTTTTAGTAGTGCTATCCGCGAGGGGGGCTAGTGATCTGTACTACAGGTCTATTTCAGACACTAGTCCTTCACAACGAAAATGCTACACGTTTACATATTTAGTTCCTTTGTAATAGCTTAAGTTGTGAAGGCAAATAAATGAACTTTTTATTATTATTTATTTATTATTATTATTTATCTAGAGTAGTCTGTATTATAATATTATACGTTTATGAGTATACGAGGTTGTAGAAGGTTATTTACTAAATAGATTTTGAAAATTCCTTAACCTTTAGAAATGTACATACCTGTTTTTCCCGGATCAACATGGTCACGCGATTACATGTTTGTATAAATATGCAAAAGCTATATTTTACTATGGTATATAATTACTGCCTTGTGTGTGATGTATCTACTTGAACTATGCGTAAATTAATCCGACTCGACCCGTATTATTTTACACTGTCCTTGCAATTTGCGTATTTCATATTATAATTATCAATAAATTACATTTGTATAAACAGTAATGTTAAAGTATTTATGTTGTTTTTAATGAAATATACTGTACATCATGTTTATATTATGGAGTAGCTTCGCGGTAAAAATGGACTGTCACTGAGGTCTAATGTAGCTTTATACTGGAGATAGAATTTTCAAAAGCGATTCAGTAGTTTCTGAGCTTATTGTATTGTATACAAACAAACAAAAACTCCTTCCTAGATTTATAATATATCACATTTAAGAGCTTTGATTCACCGCCTTTATCATCGAGAAACTAAATTATTTTGACCTAAAGTACCGGATGTAGCGATCACTATCGATTATTAAATGCCGCTTTAATTTATTACATTAGTTTGTATTGATATTGTTAATATATAAACCAAAATACAAATTCTCATACTTTTCTCTATTGGGCCTTGTTATAAACAATTTTAAATTTAAATATTGTCAGTATTATAATGTACATACCTATTTCTGGAGTTGTGTTATGCATACTTATAATTAAGAGTACCTAAATTATTATAACGTAACTAAAACAAGGACAGCTTGCCCTTCTTTTAGAAAATAAGTGTTCTTAAAACCCTCTCAGGCGTAAGAACTCCCAGAAACAGCAAGAAGAATTTCGCCCATAATATTTAAAAGGTTTTGAGAAAAAAGGTCTTATTTTTGGGGCAACCGCGGCAAACGACAAAGGAGTATACAATGAATAACAGGTACTTTCTTTACAGTTGAATACCTATTCTTTCGACATCTTCATTATATAATAGAAAGGTGTAATTAATTCATCTCGTACAAAATAACATTTGACGTAATGGTGGCTGACATTAAAATATGGTATGGTACTTTTCATATAGGTAATATAACAAGCTGTGCCCCGCGGTTTACCCGCATTGCTCCGCTCCTGTTGGTTTTAACGGTTTTAACTTGATGATATAGCTTATTATAGCATATAGCCTGTGATATAGCCTTCCTCGATAAATGGGCTATATAACAGCGAAAGAATTTTTCAAATCGGACCTGTAGTTCCTGAGATTAACGCGTTCAAACAAACAAACAAACCATTCAGCTTTATAATAAAATAAATTAATAATAGATTAATATCGTTATTGTTAAATGAATACAGGATTAAAAACCCATTTATTTATCGATTAAATAATTACATCAGACCAATGTTGATTTCCTGCAGTCGTGGCCAGTTTTTTGGCGAGATATTCCATTTTAATTCAGCGTCGCTCGCATTCCTTGCTGGTTGATCATTAATGATAATTTCATCTTTTAGGGTACCGTAGGTCCCATAAATTTTAGTACTTCAATTCTGCTAGTTTAAATATACTTATTTGTGAACATACTTAACTCTGGAGGTCTAGTTAGTATTTAAATACGTAAGTACACATAATAGAACACGAAAAAGCTATTTTACATTTACAATTATTGTGGGAATGGAACATAAATACCGAGTGGCACTAGTCATGGTCATTACCATAGAGTTGTCAAATATTTACTTTTGGTAGGTATGTTCTTTATACATTTGTCCTTCTGTTCCAACTTCCATCGTCTCTTAAGTTTATCTTTAACCCATTGATCCCCGAACGGCCCGAACGGTCCACGACACAATAGATTTTCTATTGTGTCTGTGATTCCGGGGCCTGAGTTATCAACTAGCTTTCCGCCCGCGGCTTCGCTGGCTTTGTCTAAAATCTAATAAATTATAATATACTAAAACCTTCCTCTTGAGCAGTCTTTCCCAACGTGGGCGATAACGCCCCCTTGTGGGCGCTGCAGGCCTAAAGGGGGGCGGTAAGAGACCCAGAAAAAAAAGGGGGCGTTGTGTAGGGCTTTGGGGTCGATTTATAATTTCATCTACCTAGCTAGGAAGACTCTTAGACACCGACTGAGCTCTCGACTTCGAGAGTCGACATCTTGTGAACATCAACTAATATTAATTAAGATATAGCTCAAACTCGGTTCGATATATAATAGACCGCGGGCAATCATGTTTTAACAAGTTTTTGTTAAATAATCCGATTTGTACATTCCTGTATCAATCGGCTGGTTCTATAATACTTGTTCTTGCTTGTCGAGTACGATTGGGCGTCGAATGAGATAAACGAGTTTATGCACGTTTGTCTTATTCCTGTTGGTGCGTGCTGCTTATGCAATCCTATATAAACGACGTAAATTTATTTTATTTTCATTTGCGGTTTCGCGCATAATAGATAAGCAGTACTTGATTTCAACACTTACGTATTTCTCAAAACAAAACAATGTCGGAAGTAAAAAAGAAGAGACGGCAATACTCTGCGGAATATATTAAATTCGGATTTATTGAAAATCCCACAAACCCGTCGTCGCCTTTGTGTCTTCTATGTTTAAAAACATTTTCGAACGAAGCAATGAAGCCTTCAAGACTGCAAGATCATTTGAATAAAATGCATCCAAATAAGAAAGACAAGAATGTAGCATATTTTCAAGACCTAGAGAAGAAGCATAATACTCAGCCAAGTGTATCAAAACTATTTTCGGCGGCTGCTAAGCAAGATGACGACGGACTTCGAGCTTCGTACAATATCTCTTTGTTAATTGCTCAAAAAGGCAAACCACACAACATCGGAGAAGAGTTAATTTTGCCAGCAATAAAGGAAGTAATAACTACTGTGCTTCATAAACCGGCCGCAGATATTATCCGAAAAATTCCTTTGAGTAATAATTCTGTGCAAAGACGAATTGATGAAATGGCTGAAAACATTGAAGAATCATTGTGCAATCATCTGAGGACTAGTCAATTCTCAATTCAGCTCGATGAGTCCACTTTACCAACTAATGAAGCGTTGTTGCTATCTTACGGGAGGTTTATTAAAGATGAGAAAATACGTGAAGAACTATTGTTTGCCAGAAATTTGGAGACAGATACAAAAGGCGAAACCATATTCAATACATTGGAAAAGTTTTGTGAAGAGAAAGAGATTCCTTTGAAAAATATTATATCAGTTGCTACGGATGGCGCTCCGGCTATGACAGGGCGCCATAAAGGCTTCATAGCGTACTTAAAGAATAAAATTCCAGATGTCCTTGCTATACATTGCGTTATTCATAGACAACATTTGGTTGCTAGAAACTTAAGTGAACGACTATTTCAATCACTGCAATATGTCATCAAAGCAGTCAATAAAATCCGTAGCAGCTCTTTGAATGATAGATTATTAATTCATCAGCTTTGTGCTACTAATGACGAAGATTTCAACCGTTTGTTGCTTCATACTGAAGTTCGTTGACTGTCAAGAGGCAATTGTCTGATTCGATATTACAACCTGTTTGACTCTGTGATAGAGTTCTTGGAAACTAAAGATACAGAACTGCGCAACAAGCTCATAACATCAAAGAATGATATAGCTTACATGACAGACCTGTATAAATTGTTCAACGACATGAACCTCCAACTGCAAGGCGATGAACTAAATTTAATTAAAACAAAAAATGTCGTTGCTGCTTTCGCAGCCAAACTGCTTCTGCACAAAAAGAATATGGGCAGACGTGAGTTTCACAATTTTCCGAATTTATCAGTATTCTGCAGTAACGACGACTTGTTTGCCTACTGCCAACATTTGGAAAACCTCCACATTGACTTCACCGAACGATACCAGGACATTTTAAACTTGAAAATACCAGACTGGGTGTTGGATCCGTTTTCAAATGTCAACACAGCAATGTCACCTCAGCTGGAAGAAGAACTTATAGAATTGACAACAAACGAAGAAACAAAAATCAAGTTCAAAAATGGATATCAAGAATTTTGGCTACAAAAACCGATCCCGCAATTGTACCCTGGATTGTGGTCAATTGTTCAACGATTCTTGATAGCATTCCCATCGTCATATTTGTGTGAACGTGGATTTAGTGCTGTGGCAACGCTGCTTACTAAAAAGAGAAATAGTTTGCGTGTTACCGAACGTGGCGACTTGCGGCTGTTTTTGAGTAAATTGGAACCTGATATCAACAAACTTATTGAACAGCATCAGATTCAACCTTCACATTAGTTTTTAAATAAGAATTGATTATGTTTGTTTTATTTTCAATAAAAGATACTCTGTCCGAATACTATAAAGTTGCGTTTCAATAATCAGTTATAAGTACTTAGCGGTTTTTAAGTATGTTTAAAAAGGGGGGCGTTAAAAAATAATTTATTCTTAAAGTGGGCAGTAGACAAAAAAAGGTTGGGAACCCCTGCTCTTGAGTCACTGTATCTATTTAAAGCTTCACGCGTCCTACGTACATTATTTGCTCGTAACTAAATCAGTATGTTATAGTAGGACGCGTGAGGGGTTAAAAAAAAATAGGGACAGGGAAAGCGACTTTGTTTTATACTAGGTATGTAGTGATGCTAAAACCTATCCCTTTAAATTAAATATTATAAATAGAACATTAATAATCTCAATCCTTTCAACTGCTTCATTATAATAATTACGTTTTTCATTTAATCTCGGGAGAATACATCATTCTACGAGCAAAAATACGCGAAGAAAATTCTAGACTGGAACAATGGCGCTATCCTTCTTTATTTTAATTTGAGATGAGGTACATTTGCACCTGGTGTTGCCAACTTTAATAGCTTGTCTTCCCGGTAATTAATATTTTTTAGGATTACACGGGTTAAGTGGCTAATTTAGACTTTAGTTATCATCACTACATATTATAAAACAAAGTCGCTTTCTCTGTCCCTATGTCCCTATGTCCCTTTGTATGCTTAAATCTTTAAAACTACGCAACGGATTTTGATGCGGTTTTTTTAATAGATAGAGTTATTCAAGAGGAAGGTTTTAGTATATAATTTATTTGGATTTAGACAAAGCGGGCGAAGCCGCGGGCGGTAAGCTAGTTAATATTAAATTAGCCACTTAACCCATGACTTAAAATTATTATTTTATTCATTTTTTTACCCGACATTTTCATTATTTACAAAATAATACTAAACTATTTTTTATTAGAAATTGCTTTTGGTCTCTTGGTATCCGGGAAAAAAAATGCTATTATACGCAACAAGTTGAGGGTTAACAGTTAACACGTATATCAAATTTCAACCAAATCGGTTCAATATTTTTTGCTAACAAGACGAACATCTCAAAAGTTCCGACTTGAAGGTACAAATAAATACATGATAAGACATGTCAATACTTGCATTGATTAAAAATTAGTTTCTGATTTGTTATTGCACTTTTAGCAAATACATTCATAATGTTAAAATTTTACATTATCTCAATATTATAAAATATAAGTTATAACTACGTATGCGTAAAAAACTTGTAATAAGTACCTATAACGTAAAATTCCGAATTCCGATTAATTATTGATCCGTTTCACACAATATTGTGTTGTTCTTAAGCACTGAAAAACTTAAAAATGCACTATATGTCATTTTATAGCTCTTTAAATTTTGCCCTTTCATTAGAATTGTTGTTTAAATACATAATCATAAAAATCATAAAATAATCATTGTGAATGCGTAGGGTGTTTATATTATCTACAGGTCAATGTACAAGCCCATTAGAAATTCTTTAAATATTTGATTGGGTTGCATAAAAAAAGGACTACTTGAAAGTTGAACACCCTGGGTGCATTCCCTACACTATTGTCCTGATGCTGTGTTTTTGCGAACAGAATATAAAAATTTCACGGTTCACTCATCTCTATGTAGAACTAGAAGTATATTCATCTCTTTCCAACTCAGACGTATAGTATCTGCTCTCTCGCTCCACAGGATCCTAGACGCTAGCTGATATCGACGCAGTCTTATCACAAAGTGCTTGTTACGGAATTATTGTCGTTATTCCTGTTCAATAAAGATGAATTTGAGTTGCAGGAATTGTCTCAGAGGTTGTTGCCATACCTGAATGGCCGTAGCGTAGTATCCAGATCTCGCATTCACGACGAGCCATGAGCTGATTGCTGAGGCTGACCGGACGCCAGCCGCCAGCGGCCAGACGCCAGTCTAGCTCCGACTTTCGAGGAGTGAGCACGTAATTTTCTCCGCGCGAATTCACTGTCCGCGTGTTCCAATAATCGAATCGAATTGTATAAACCGAACTCACATAAATTACTTTCGTATTGTAAGTTTTGAGTTATGTGTGTGATTTAGTTTTTGTGGACTGTACGGATAACGAGTACTGAGGTATGTCAACCAGTTTTTATACTTTTAAATAATAATTACTCTCGTTGGATGCCGGTGATTTCCTTTTGGTATGCAACGCGGACCTGTTTTTCGTCCGGTCAAGCGTGGGAAGGTATTTGCGATTTACAAACACTATTCTTGTGTTATATCGTAAATAACATAGGATGCTGTTTAGAAATGTCGCTTTCTGTAGCTGCACAATGAACGGACGCGACGTTCCGAACAAAGGAAATATAAAGTAGTCAACAATAGGTTTGATTTGTGTCAGGATTTTTTTAAATAGGAAGTTTGTTTCTCAGAGAACCTTAATTAAAAATAAATCGCTACGCTTTTACATTTTGGTTGATTATTGTTTATGCAATAGCCAATATAATGATAAAGTTTGGCCGTGAAACCTAGTGACTGAATTTTTTAATGTAAAAACTAAAAAACCTAAATTCAGCATAACGTGTTCTGTTATTTAAAATATTATTTATTATTATACCTATAGGTATTAACTTGGGTAATAAATTCGAAATCACGTAGAGGACCTTAGGATGATACTAGGATACACGATATGCCTTTAGGAATGAAATAGGTAGGCTTTATCTAGATTCCCATTACGAGCGCACCGAGATTAAATCGGTTTCAAGTTTAACTTGCAACCTATCTAAATGCTGCATCTAAATTAGTAGTTTATATTTTATTAGTATGATATTATTTTCATTACTAAACTGTACATTTTGTTCTATATTTGAATATTACCTACCTATCTACCTAATTTCTTAAAAGGAAGGTGATAGGTATTTATAATTAGAATAGGTACCTAGGTAGGTCCTACCTAGTCATGTTCTTGTTTGGTTTACAATATTTGAAATATTTAATTAAGAAGGAATGTTCTGAAATTCTACGTTGTTTAATCTATACTAATATTATAAAGCTGAAGAGTTTGTTTGTTTGTTTGTTTGTTTGTTTGAACGCGCTAATCTCAGAAACTACTGGTTCGAATTGAAAAATTCTTTTTGTGTTGAATAGAACATTTATCGAGGAAGGCTATAGGCTATATAACATCACGATATAACGATTGGGAGCGAAGAAATAATGGAAAATGTAAAAAAAACGGAGAAAATTATTCATCCTTGAGGGCTTCCATTACGTGCGCTGCGTAAACGGTTCGAGTCTCGAGATACCAAAAATATACTTATGTATGAAAGAATTATTCCTTTTGAAATGATCTAAAAAAACGTCCGCGACAGTATATGTCTATCTTTTAAGATTAACTCACTAGAACCGTTTTTATGGTAATCAAATTTGGTCGAAATTAATGCATTATTTTTAAGAGTTGTATCAACGTAATAATATTAATCTTTATCCAAATAAATGTGTTGTTGATTAACAGCTAGTTTCTTTATATGTTTACAAATTACAATCAAATTTTAAAACATAATTCCTAAAATAGCCAATAAAATTAGTAATATTTTACCTACGGTCTACCTCCTTATCTACAATAATAATTACAGATGTGATTCATACAAAATATTTCACTGTTTCACATATAGATAGGTAGGTAGGTATATAATAAACATTTAAATTTTAAACTAACAACATGATATCATATTACATATATTGTACCTACACAGTAGGTAAGTGAATTAACTGAATGAAATTCTATTATGTTCGATCCGTCCAGCACTTGAGTCTAATTGAATGCTTTGTCAAAGGGACATATCCACTAATGTCTCATACCTACCTTCCTATACATATATCACGAGACATATTATATCCCTATATATAGGTATGCCTATATTATTCTAAATATGTACCGTCTAATTTCATAAATAACTAGCGGTCCGTCCGGCTTCGCCCGTGGTACATATTAACGTTTTCTGTCCATAAGAACCATCCTCGTACTTCAAGGAATAATATAAAAAAAGAATAATCGAAAACGGTCCACCCGTTCACGCGTGATGCCGTGACCAAGGAATTAACGGGTTTCATTTTTACCCGACTACGGCAAAGCAAAAGGAGGATTATGATTTTGTTATATATAGATTTTAAATGCTCAAATTTCGCACTAAACATTTGAAAGTTTGTGTTGATATTAAATGTTTATTCATTTACGCAAAAAATCAATTGATTTGGCTGTAATTTAGTGTGCTGATGGTGCATAATCTACACATTCGCCTCGTCACTCGACGATACATTCGTATTTGAGTGAGGTCGCGAATTCTTCACACATTTGTCTTCCCTTTGATAAGGTCAAAATACGCGAATCTCAGGCGAACGGCGAGTGCACTAGGTACGTGTTAGTTATTCGCTTCGCTATTCGCACGAATGTGTAAATGCATCATCGCACATATTATTTCAATAATATTAATATTATAATAATTTCATCATGCTACACAGATTTAACCCATCTTAGCTAGGGTGGGTACTAAGGAGCTTGACCTATTTTTACATGTTTGCCGAATTATAATAGAGTAGATAATTTTAGTATAGTCGCTCCTATCACGATTTCAACTGTTTTTAGAACTGTATTAGAATTCCAGATTAAATTAACGCAATCCCACCCACCACGAAATTTGTCCTATTTTAGAAAAGTTTACTAGAAATTTTATAGGTCGGGCATTAAGTCAATAATCCTTATCAAGAGCAATTTTATAAAGAGGAATAATGTATTATTTGTAAGCTTTAAGTTTTTAATGAATAATCACAACAACTCAACATTGTTTTCGAGCTATCACTCGATATATTTTTATAATTACCTATTTACGCGTTGATCGGGCAGAGTGAGTGCACGTGGGAGTCTCGGGCAGACATCAGGCAATTTGGTCAATTTTTGTTTGCTATTTAGTTTGATATTTTTTATTGTTCCATATTTAAAAAATAAAAGATGTATCATAGAAACCCATATTCATATAATTCTCCTATTTTTATCTGTTTTTAATAATCTCCTACAACAATACGACTGATAATGTCGTATTATAATTTATAGCATACAAAACTGGATTTACCCATAATAGCTATAATCTACATCCATAATAGTCTATGTAACCAACTTTTTCAACCGTAATTCACATGGCGGAAAACGTAATGGCGTAATTGCAAGTGATACCTATCTGTCTATTGTCTATGACTCAGTGAGAATTACACTATTAGGTAATTACAGTAGGTAATGGTAGACGGAAGCCTGTGGGCAGTGTCGGACAGGTAACGTGGGTTACATCAGGTACATAATTTATCTTATATTTAATGACTCTGCCCCTGAATTTTCTGGTTTTAACCGGGATCAGTAGTGTGGTAATTTGCATTTTAAATAGACTTCTAAAAACTAGAGGGGGTTCTATGTTCGTTCTGTATGTATTTTGTAGATCGTTTTATACATAGTTGTGTGCAGTTTCACTCTACGGTGGATCCTCGACCAAAAGGTAGAATTTATGTAGATAGAGTGCGAAGTTTCATAAGAATATGTTCAGTAATTTATTCGTGATTGAGTAACAAACTTTCATGGTCGATCAAAATTGATGTAGTTTTTGTGTGAAAATGTTTATCCATCCCCAGGTTAAAATTGAATTCGGTAGGTAAATAGTATTTTCTTTTGGCAAAGAATAATGACAAAAGTATGTATGTGTCGCGGCCATATCGTACATTTGCTCATTTCATGAAATGATTGGCCATTTCACGAAATGGTCGCATTTCGTGAAATGGCCAATTTAGTTTGGCCACATCATGATGTGGTTTGAGCAGATCAATGTTAAGAAATCGTTTCACGATATGGCCAACTAAACGCGCGGTTTTTTCATGAAATGATCAAAATTATTTGATCATATCGTAAAATAGTTACATTAATTATGGTAGAGGCGCTGCAAGCTGTGTTTATGTGATAAGATGGCGGCCGCTGGCGAAAATTTAATTATTCGCAGTTCAAAACTTCATTATTCGTTTAATAACAATATGAAGAAAGTCATAGCAAAGAATTTACGACGGTTCGAGTACTATGGAAAATGTGGATATCTTATATGTATTGAAGAAAAAATGCGTCTTAAATAAAATAATTTAAGACGCATTTTTTCTTTTAGGATATATATTTATATATCCTACTATATTATTATAATTGTTTGTTTTTTAAAAAGCGATCCGCTTCTGGCACTCGCCGGCCGCTGCCGCGGCACGCTCGCTTTGCTCGCTCGGCTCGTGCGTTGTTTATCAAAGTCTAACCTAACCTAACCTAACTGTTTTCTATTGCAAAAACGATTCGCTTCTGGCATTCGCCGGCCGCTGCCGCGGCACTAACTTAAATGACATTAAACAAGTTTTTAGAATATTCTAAATTTTTTAAATATTTTATGGACTCTTTATATTTTATACGATCTGACCAAATGTGGATGACCAAATCGTGAAACGTTGACGATTTAACGATCTGATCAAACTATGTTGGCCATTTTATGAAATGCGACCATTTCGTGAAATGATCGATCATATCATGAAATGAGCAAATCTACGATATGGCCACGACATATGTAATGACATTTTTACTTCGCTACCAAATTAAGAAATCTTGCGATTAAACATTCATTCGAAAACCTTATCAAATTAAAGGTGTGTATGATCGTTAATACGGTGTGTAACTTATCTTATCATGGAGTTATAAAATATAAATTCATTACATATTTATAATGATAGCCTACTCTCGTATCTCTTGAATAACATAAATAATATTTATTTGAAATTAAATTCACCATTTGTATAATGATATGAGTATGATGCGATATTAATTTCCAATGAAACTTGATATGTTTAGTATGAAATAGTTATCTAGATGTACATAATATGTGTAGGTATAAATGTATATTTATTTAGCACGCTCTGCCGCGTAAACGTTTTGATAATTTACTTGATATGTGTCTTTATGTTCGTTTAATTGTGGGAATGACCCTGTATGTCAAAACTAATATGTAGCTAAAAAAAACTAATAGCTATAATTTACACGGATAGTAAGCAAAAGCCGCAGCTAAAACAGCTATAGGCCTTAAAATAGTAGGTATAGTAAGTATATAGAATAGTTTTAAGATAATTTTTGCCTAAGATCTAGGCTAAGAGTTAAGGACATATGTTTAAAACGATTCATTGTGTTTACATTTAATGCAATACCTAGCTCTTAGAATAATTGTATGCAGCACAGATATCAAATATCATGTAACACAGATTATAATTTTATCTCTGGCTTTGCGGTTTAGCGGTCAGGTGACTTGCTCGCAGGGTGTTTAATAACAAAATAAATACGGAGCACTAAGTTTAAACTTTAAATATTGACGTAGGTACTTATTGAATAATTTTATAGCTAGTTAGTCGTAATTTAGCAAAGGCTTACTACCTACCTAGTATGGTGTTTTCTTTATTTGTTAACATTTTCCACTCTAATCAATTCGTCTTGGAGGATGAATAAATAAATATATTTTGGAAATATGTTTGTTTCTTCACTTATAAATTCAGAATTAAAAAAAAATCCGTTGCAACTTCCAAAAACGTTTTATTTAGGTATTAGGCAGGTACCTATTAAATACTACAAAAATAATTTAAAAATCGTGGTATAATTGTTACGTAGTAGGTACCCATTTCAAATCTGTGAGAGCGTTACATCTTATTTCAATTCACAAAGACAATAGCTATACATAACCAAACCACCATATTCCAACCAATTAATAAAATAATATTATCATCAAACTTCCGCGCAATTGTACCAACTATTTCTTATCTCATGTACTTTGTACGTGAGTTGTTTGCTAAAAATAACGACTTGTGATTTAAAAATGACATAACTATCTCAGGAGGATGTTGTATTAGGCATTAAGATTTGAGAACAATGCGAGGCTTATGCGTACATGGTATGACACCAGCTAAATATTAAGTTAAATTTGCTCGGATTTTGGGCGTGTTTTTTAACTGTACATTATAAGTCATAAAAGGGTAATAAGATGTTATTCTATAGCAGCTTCGCTTATGTGAAATTTGTCTTTATGACAGTTTTCAACCGACTTCTAAAAAAGAAGTAGGTATATATGCTCAATTCGACTGCATTTTTTGGGGTTTGTTACCTCAGAATTTTCGTCCTGATCACGCATTTTTATTAGTAAACTTATCCAATTTAAATATCCACAAAAATTGTCAAAATCAATTCAGTACTTTAATGTTAAAGTGACAGGCAGACATTTAAAAATTAATATGGATGGTAGGTATGAATTGTGTTACGGAATGTTATAGTCGTGTATGCGCCCGCGCATGATGTGATTTTGAAGGTATTCCTCGCTTGGAATGTGTGCGGAAATACGCGTCTTGCATTTAGACTAATATTGATTTATTGCTATATTATTTGTACAAGATGACGTTGTTTTTAATAAATATCAATTTAATTTATATACTGTTGTAGACAACACGGAGACATAATATAATGAAATTATGGTAACATAACTTCCCCAAAAAACTATGCATCACAAAAAAATCGAATGCAATATAACAGATACATTTTCTATTTACATTTTAACTAGGTAAAGGCAACGAAAGTTAAACATACTTACAATGCAGTGACTGCTACACAAGATGCATTTCGATAAATTAACTTCCAGTCCAACTAGTGCAGCAAAGTTAAAAGATTATTAATTTATGATCACATTTATGATTTGAGATTAAAAAACTTTATAAGGAGTACAAAAAGTAAACAAAAGTAACAGGGCTACAAAATTGCCTTTATGTCCCAAAGAATAAGTGAAATTTGCGTCAAAATGTTTCTCATTATTTGTACAAATTGTAAAACAAATACTGAATCAAAACACAAAACTTTCATAATATATTTTCGTATATAAATAAGTTATAACTCACATCATTTTCTATATGATCTGAACATGAATCAACTATCGTGAACAAATGTGGTTCATTTCTCATTTACGAGCTAAGTAACTTGTTTTCTTTCGATGTGAAAAACTATTGGAATAAGTATTTTGGATGTGTACAATATATAGGTATATATCATTAATCATAGGGTGTACCGTGTAATATGGGTGTAATTGAGATTGTCATGCTATTATTGTATTGTACCTACACTGTCATACGTAGATATAAATTGATAATTTACTTGATCTATATCAAATAATTGTGCATAATATATATAATTAAATATTAATTAATAAGGAAAATGTATTAAATAAACGCTGTTATTGTGTCAATGAAAAAGCCTATTTGATTCTACTGTACATATACATAATGTTCTGTCTATGTTTCTCTCTGTTTCTTCATCTAGCTTCTGATATTTTATTGACTGAATAAATTAAGAAAACACCGAATTTTTTTTACAATAGGACCAGCAGTTACTGAGATTAGCGCGTTCAAACAAACGAACAAACTCGTCAGCTTCATAATATTAGTATAGATATAAAAGATAATAGATTAAGGTGGTTAACCTAAAACTATAACAATAGCTCCTCAATAATAGGGTCAAGCTTGTGTTATCTGTGAAAAATAATCTACGTATTTACGATCTTATGGAAAATTGTCTATAGTTATATAAGCAAGAGTAATGGATGAAAGAAAAATATGGTTAAAAAAGAAAATATTAGAATGGACTATAGTTAGATTCGATTACTTTTTAGTTGGTTGTTTGTAGATACTTTTTATTTGACTGAAAAATTGATTAATTTCTAAAAGTAAACTTGTCAAAAATCATCTAGAAGTTTCTATATAAATACAGTAATCGCATGAGAGCTTCGTCACTCTAGACGCACACATGTCATTTAACGCCCACATTAAAGCAGTCCGTAAGAAAGCCAGCTATGTTCTGAGCCGGCTCTATTACCTTACTTATTAACAGACGCAGTAAAATGTCCCTTAGAAGTAAGGTGACACTTTACAAAACGGTGGTCCGTCCAATCCTCACTTATGCTAGTGTAGTTTTCGCGCATTGCGCTCCCAGCTCCATACACAAGCTCCAGACGATTCAGTCACGGTTCATGAGAACAGCGACTGGAGCGCCCTGGTTCGTGCGTAACGTGGACCTACATAGGGACTTAGAACTCCCCACCATAGCCCAATGGATGAAGCAAGCGTCTAAGCGCTACTTCGACAAGGCTAAAAACCACCCCAACCCATTGGTGACAAAGGCCATCGCATACGTTGCGAAACCCGATCCCACTCATCGTCGCAGGCGGCCAAGACATGTCTTGGACGACTCCGACGATGATATTACCAAAGCTAACGCACGGCTAGACTCGGCGATTGAAGCCCAACGTCGAACAAACCGCGACACCGCACACACCACAGCAGAAAGCGTACACCGTCTTCGCCGGCGAAGACGAGGTCCCTTGTTCCGTGTTCCCGCGCCCACCCGGGTGAGCGCCCGTCCGATTAGGGCCCTTCAGGCCTCCTCCACTCAAGCGACAGCCCAAGCCGAGGTTCGAGATCCCCGTCAAGGGGGGACGCCCTTGTGCATGTCGCTACCAGGGTGAACCTTCAGTTCACCCCCGCGTCCGCGTTAAAATGTAGAAGCCCTTCTGGCTAACATTGAGAGACACCACACAAAAAAAAAATGAGAGCTTCGTAAACGCAGTATATCATAATATAAAGTTATTTATAGCGACGTACGTTGAACTGTGTCTACAAAATTAGTTTCAGTCTAAACAAGAGAGGAAAATTCAGTTTTATATATTTTCTATAGTATTTTTCAACGAGATTGCACAACGACTCTGTGGCCTTGTTTTTGAGTTAATGGCATATCGACGATGAAGTGTCAATATATGCTAACTACAAAAACTACATTTTTCAGTAGATAAAAAAAACGTTTTATTTCTTTTTCGTTACTGTTTTTAATTATTATTTTAGCTTACGTTCATTATCAAAGGATATTAGATATCATGGAATCATTTATTAAATGTAACTTCACAGCTTTTTAAAAAAACATGCAGATATTAGATATTGCTTGTAATTGTATTTAAACAGAAAGCCGTATTTTTTAGATACAATTTATTGCCAATATACTTAGAAGAAATTGTTCTAAAGATTACAACATTTTTTTTATTTTAATATTAGGTTTTTGTATCAATACTATAGTAAAATGTTGATTTAAAATCCTGTCACTACACGTGATTATGCTCGAAGATAGTGATTTGAATATAAAACATTATTTCAATTTGTTCAACTTCATATGGACGAGATTTTCTTGCTGCTTTGGTTATAGTGGCATAATCACTTGGAACGTAAATTTCTTTGTTCTTAAGTTGGCGTTCAAGTTAAGAAATATAAGATACAGCTACGTGAACACACGTCAAAGCACAACAGCGTCGAAGATTTACTCATCTTCACGGACGGGTCCAAGACTGAAAATGGTACGGGTGCTGGGGTCTTCTCTGAGGACCTAAACATTAACATCTCGCATCCCTTGGGACCCCGTAATACAGTATTTCAGGTTGAATGCCTAGGACTTCTACTTGCAGCTTCAGCCATAATCAAAAGGAATGTAACAACTTTTCAATTCGGATCCTATCGGATAGCAAAGCAGCACTCATGGCAATCAAAAGCCATGAAATCACTTCAGGGTTAATTCTAGAGTGTCACCTAGCCCTAACTAGGGTATGTGACCTGGGAAAGTCCCTAGTACTACAATGAATAAAAGGACACAGTAACTCACGAGGAAACGATGCTGCTGACATATTAGCCAGAAGGGCATATGAAACACCGGTCATGGGACCTTTTCCCATTATACCGCTACCTGCAAGCTGGATCCGGCTGATGATTACCCAGCTCACTAGCACTGCACAAAAAGCAGAATGTTCAAGCAGATCTGACTGCAAGCATGCCAGAGAAGCCCTACCAAACATTGACTCTAGACTTGCACTTCGGATTCTCAACCTACGCAGAGTGCAACTACGTGTAATAACAGGGACCCTCACAGGGCACGGCCCCTTCAACAAACATCTCTTTAATTTAGGGATCACAGACAGTCCGCTATGCAGAGCATGCATGGCGTCCGAGGAAACGGCAGCCCACGTCATCATGGAATGTAGGGGGTTGCGGAGTACAGGGCAAAACACCTGGGGTCTCCCGGGTCCCTCCCTGCTTGGCTTCATGTGCTCGGGTGGTTTCAGTTTTAGCTGGTTTCCCCCACCTCCCTCTCTCACGCAAAATAGGCGCTTGACCTCGAGTTGCGGAGAAATGCCCGTATATTATTATAAGTTGGCGTTCAATGGTGCTATGAACTGAATCGCATTCCATTTGCGTGTGACCGGGTTCTAAAAACTTTTGAGTTATGATAATATTATACTTTTTACTAAAATATAATAGTGCGTTCGACATAACTGCGTTGCGATTTTGGTAAGTGCATCCGTCAGAAAATATAATAATAGGCAGCTGTTGGCTAACACAATGCTTTTCCAGGTAATTAATTACAAACGAAACAAAAGTGCTAGACGTCAGGTCAGCAGCTGTTTCGTCAAACCAGTAACATGTACAATGCTTAGTAATTTAATTGACTCTACGAACAATTTGTTGGTATCTTTACGCGCATAATGCGATGGTAGTTTTGGAAAAGCATCAAAAAACTCATCAAGAATGGCAATTTTTCGATGGTTTGTTGAGTTTGATGGAGAAGCACGTGTTAGGATACTTTCTTCTTGGTTTGAAAGCATGCCAAACTCACCACTTTTAACCCAGGAATAAACTGTAAATGAGCCCAAAAAGCGTGCTTAAAAACATATAGCGGACGCGTCAGGGTGTAGTTAGAATATATTGCCAGCAAAAATGACGCAACTTTTGTTATAAGGTATTGCTACACTTTAATATTTGCTCAAATTGACTGTTTACAGAGAAATGACCTTTATGGGCCTATGTATTACTCTATTTTAAGTACGAAAATGCTATAAAACGAAAATCGCTAAAATGTTAGTTAGGAGGTATTGATACTTCATCGTCGATATATTTACACTAGTATTATGCCTTCGTGTAGTAAATACTAGAATATTACCTACAGCTACAGAATAAATACTGTTAGAAATACTATTATTTTTCTGGTCGAGTATAACTAATCTAAATTACAGTTGCATACTTTTGAATTTAATTTCGTATGTAGCTAATATAAATAACATACTCATATATGGCATAACAGATTCACACTAAGTAAATATTTATATATTATAGTTTATACAATATACCTTATGCATCAAATACATTCACACCACAATTTAAGCATATCCTCGTGATCACCGTTTCTTAAAACAACTGATCATCCTTGATTCGTTACGCATTTGTTCCAAGAAAAATGAATTCATCAAAAAGTCGCATATTAATTTTACCTATCCGTAAAGCTCAAACTCAGTGACCAGCAATAAATTAGAATAACATGTCATATAATTCTAACATAATACCAGTTTCACATAAGTTACGCGTTCGCGTTGGTGTAATAGACCTATCCGAGACAAAGGGGCGACGAGGTGCATGCAATGAATCCTCAAAGACAGCGGTTTGAAACCTTAATCACTACATATAGTATAATACTAATAAAAGCGTGTTAAAAAGCTTGTGGCTTATAGAATACTATCATTTGTTGTTTACAGGTATATAATAAATAATCATATTGATGTTATGTGATGGACAGGAAAATGTTTAATATCTCACAAAAACGTGTTTATAAATGGTGTTGCGTGTTTTTCCTTAACATCAATCCAATTAGCCTTGGAGTGAAACCGAATTGAAAGCGAATAAAGGCATTTATAACATCTTAAACACTAGAATATTTCTAAAAATACGCTCTTAAAATAAGCTCTTTTCCTCTTTTCCTGTAATCGCCATACGTCAGTGAGTCTTTATCTAAAAATATACCTTTAAGAGATTTACAACACCTTCAACAAAGAGTTAAAAGGTTATATAGCACTGCTCAAAGGTACGTGGGTATGTGTGGGCAGTGTGTGGAAGTCGAAGGTTGACAAATGATTTAATTCCCGCCTACGTTGCACTTCGGTGTAACAGATGTAAGTTGTACGGGTTTTTATAGTTTAACGACGTTTTTTTTGTGGGTGTATTGGGAAAAACAATAACATTATACCAATAATTCATACCGTAAATATAATAAATTAATGGCGTTGAATTTTGGCTTCTAGAGAGATTATTTAATATTTTTATATGACATCTTGTTAAATATAACGAAATTTATGTTAAAACTTCCTTCGATGTATAGCTGTATCATATTAATTGTATTTATATGTTTTGGTATGACAATGCAGATTTCTAGAATACCTATGTTTCCTTACGTTACGTGCAATGGACCGCATATGAGTGACCTACATATAAATAAAATCAAAACAAATAATACTAAAACTATGGAGCAGACATTGTAATATATTCAGTTATTCAGAACATATCACAGTTTTTCACAGCGCGGTGGCGAGTGATGTAATCGGCGCATTAAGTAATTAAATTAACATTTACTCACTTTCTCGATTACGTAATATGTAGTTTATCGTGACAAAATACGGCTCCAAGGCTTTTTTCTGTTTTCGGTTGTATTGTGTACGAAGATAAATGATGAACTTGATAAGAATGTATTGTGTTTTGGTGTTAATTTTTCGCACAATTTCTACTCTATGGATTTTACAAATTTATATATTATTGAAAGGTTTCAATAAACGTATCTATTTGACTGATGTTAATCGTAATATAATTTAAACTTTGTACCATGTCTGGTTCATTACATACAAAAGACGATTAATGCCATCCGACTACCAATAGATGCCGCTAAGTGTATCATTTTAACCAGCAAAAAATAAAATTAGATTTAATTGCAATTTCATTGCTTTTTATAATTTTTTACATACTTTTGTAAATGGAACCTACCTATTTAATTTAATTTTCACTCGATTTTAACTAATTTTACAGAAAAGTTTATATTCAAAACAACGCCATCTCATGAAACTACTATAAACAAGTTATTCTCCTCCGATTTGGCGATGCT
>CAJQZM010039722.1:0-20148 GCA_907164665.1 Colias nastes
ATCGTTTAAACTTAGGTGCCCAGTAATTATTCACTAACCTTAAGATAATTCTATAAGAGCCGGAGTAAATATCATAAAAATCTGTTTAATTTAAAAATACTGGACCGTGGAAGTTTTCGTTCGGTTCCGAAAAAAAGCATTTTTATTATTTTACTGATTGCTGTATGCCATACTAGCTTTCCGCCCGCGGCTTTGCCCGCCTTGTCTAAAACCTAATAAATTATATACTTAAACCTTCCTCGAGAATAAAAAAAAACCGCATCAAAACCCTTTGCGTAGTTTTAAATATTTAAGCATACATAGGGATATAGAGACAGAGTAAGAGACTTTGTTTCATAGTAGGTAATGGAGTGATGATGTTAACTGGGATAAATAACTATTTATATTAAATTAAGACATAAAATGTAAATTTATTTAATTTTTCCTATATATAGGTATGTCGTTTGCATATTAGTTTGCGATTCGGTGTTAATGCAATGCCTTATGTGTATATTATTGAAAGGTTTAAGATAATATTGTCCAAAATAAGAATTTTTAAACCGAATCACCATTTAGTACACTTCGAAGCCCTAGCCGGTTGGTAAACAGGTTTGAGGCTTGAGCTGGTGGTAGGTCCGTGATGTAATTCTCGTAAGTGGAGCAGAAGCTTTTTGTATTCACTTGCTTTTTGAATTATTTATATAAACTTTATACAGCTTGACATTTTCTTTAATTTTATCGTTATGGCATTATTGTATTGAAATATCGCAATGTTCGTGCCAATGAATGGTTCATAAATCTCGATTGTTTATTCTGTATATTGTACCTAAAGCACTGTACTTTCTGAATTAAAAAGTATGAAAATATTTGGATTGTGGGTACATATAGCACAGATAATAAATAGCTACTGCTACGTAACCTACAGCGTATTTTAAGGATATATTCGCAAGTGTAATTGAATATCATGATACCCGAAAAACTGAAAGTAAGTACATGATGGCTAATATAGCTTTGCTCTTCAAGGTAACGTTTATGAAATACTGAAATTTTTGATTTACTTTTAAAGTGTGGCAATATTGTATTTTAAATAAAATAGGCTCGTTTGTCCCACTTTTGATATATGAGATTTTATATTGATACATATATGTAAATACCTCACGAGTGAGATTGCGAAAAACCTGCAATAAACGAACACTTAAAAATATAGTGAAATAATTTCGTAAACTTCAAACTGTTATAACAATATTCAGTTACTAAGTAACGAGTTTCGGCACGTTTTCATTCAAAAATAATTTCGTAAATTTCAAGGATCGACGATAGCTCTATATCTTTTTGTTTTTACACAACTGTATAATTCAAGTAACCGCTAAAATTATACAGATACGGCCTGAACCTTGAACGGATTGAATTAAATTATGTATATCCTAATCTACGTTGGTATTAAAAATTCGAAAGTGAATAGGCTTCTTGTTCTGACTTACGATGTCATGGCTATATTAACAAACCTGTGTTGTAATGAAGCTTAAAAACAAAATAAAAATAATCGTAAAACATCTCATCAACTTTTTACTTTACGTAGGTGTAACTTCCAAATATGGATAACATTTTGTTTCGCTTTACTGCTATGGAAGTAGATCGGTAGTAAAATGAGTAAACGAAAATCTAATCTGAAGGTAGCAGTTGTTTACAACCTAAACTCTAAAGAATAATGCCGCCTAAGGAAAATCCAGCCCTACAGAGCTTTTGCCTACAATAGTCTACGTGATAAGTTGGAAATGGCGAAAAATAGAGATAAGTCTCTTAAAAATACGTGCGGCGCAACCGTGGCACAACCGTGGCGTGCCGTCTCGACGCCTTTCCAAAGTTCTTTCATACAAAATGTAGAAGAAGGACGTGGTGCAAAACAGATTGAAGAGGTGCGCTTATGGCACGCCCGCGCCCGCGCCGCTTGTGTTTGACCCGCGCCTTAGGTAGCGCGCGCGGCTTCAAAACCGAGCACGTCACACTAATTATTTTTTTAAGGTATTAAATATTAATTTAAAAATTTAAAAAAATTATGGTGTATTCCGAACACTTCAAAGAATTTGCTCCCGTTGAAAATTTTACTTAAAGTTAATTTTTCAACAAATTAGACAGATGTTAACTAACGAAATGTTTTCGAACTTCCGTCCTTATTGCACATTAAAAAAAATGTTTAAATAATTTTCGTATAAATTTTTCACTTCGTGGAGCCCTTCATATAAATATACTTAACAAGATCGCGCCATAAAAGTTTAAAAAATTTTAATACTTTGTTTATAATAATTTTTTAACTTGAACAAAAAACTAGAAATCCAATATTTTTGATATAGACCAAAAATATTGGATTTCTAGTTTTTAGTTTTTAGTTTTTAATTAATATTTAATACCTTAAAAAAATAATTAGTGTGACGTGCTCGGTTTTGAAGCCGCGCGCGCTACATAAAAATGCCGCGCGGAGGCCTATTTTCAGCGTTAAATTAAAATTATAAATAATGGAGATAGAATTCCGGGAGTCGGGAGTTGGAAATTTCTTCCTCTTTAAGAATATTTTTTCAAAATTTCTGAAATGTTAATTTGTTTATAACTTTTGCAGTTTTTTGTGTGCTAATACACATTTCCGATACATTTTTCTAGACGTCATTCCGAATCAAATGAGCTGTCGCACGTATTTTTAAGAGACTTATCTCTATTTTTCGCCATTTTCAACTTATCACTTAGACTACAAGTGCTAGGTACCTTCCTATTTCCGAACTATTTACTTTATAAATTATTATTTATTAATTAGATGAACATATTAATAAAAAGAAATCTATAGTTTTTGTCTTCCTCTAATTCATATAATGAGAGAAGCCATATCTCTACATAGACTGAACCATCTTTTACAGTACCTATATAAATTAATAAAATGGAAGAAAAAGCTGCATCATACGTACATCTCTTTATACTATGATACGTGCATACATATTACATGACACTTCTACATTACTTCTAAGACGGTGCATTTACATCAAACGAGCGAATGCTCATTCTAACCCCACTATATCATTTTTTAGTGTAAACAGGCGTAGAGCATTCTTTCGTTGATCTTAGTGCGTTCGAAGAGATTCTATGCAATGTTCTAACACTGACCAACACTGAATACGCGTTTTCGTTTACACTAAAAGATCACGAAAGAATTCTCTTGCTCTAGCTCTATGTTCATTTAAATGCACCGTGAGATATTACTCATCTCTTTACAAAAATTACAAGTGTTGCGATAACGAATCTTATTTTAAGCAGCACATACATAATTACATAATATTTGTTATTTGTTAATTGTCCCCAACAAATCTATACGTATATTATCGACATACTTTCTAAATGCCGATTTTTTGCGTTCATACTTCAATATTACAAAAGTTCACAGAGATTTTGAAGAAATAATTATACGCTTAACCTTATTGTTTTGTTATTGGTCAATGAAAGAAGTTAGTCAATTACATATATTCAAAGCCAAGCAGGAAGTAGAGAACTGCATATACGACTTTTCCTTATAACATGTTGTAACAAAAAAAATTTAAGTTAAATGTGAAAATTTTTCAGTTACATACATTTTTATATTTTAGAAAGAAAAATTAGCAAAAGAACAAAGACTACTTTTTAGTTCTATATCATAATTTTATAATCTGATTGAATAAGGGTAGTTTGCAATAAATGAGAAGCTGCGTGATAACGTAAGCAGATAGTTTTTATAAATAGTGACAAGAGACTTATGTAGATGAAATAAAAGATAGCATCAAACAAAATAAAATTAATAAAATGATAATTACATGTACGCCATAAAAGTAGAGTAGGTAACACAGCAGCGCATAAATTTGATTCAAACTAAGATAACGTAATTTTAACTGCATATAATGGTTTAATTCGTCAAAATCACAAATTAAGCGTTGTTCTTGATTAAATTCAAATTTTATTTCACGTAATTTTTATGTAAGAGATGCAACAAGCAGTCGTCACTCAAATGTCATTATTAACAAAGTTTGTTATCTATTATATACTTCCGTTACGTATCTGTAAATTTTAGATTTATACAATTAAGTAATATTTACCAATAATTATTAAGCCAAGTAATTTTTCAGCGAGTTAGTTAACTTAATATTAACTGCAACACTCTTTGTTTAGTAAATGTTGCTGCTACATGAAACAATTTATTTTTATGAAATGTAACCTATAAAGCTTGGAAAGCCTTGTTCAATAAAATTTTCATGCACAAAGCTATATACTGCTATATTATTTTATACTACCTATGTATGTATAAGTATGTAACTATAGTGTTTTAATAAAGTATTTTCCCGCGTAATAATATTTAAAATTAAGTACAGCTTCCGCTTACTTTAAGTTGTTTGTTGAACTTTTCCTTGATACAACCATCAAGTATGTATTTGGAACGATGGCCCTACCCCACGATGGCACGATGACGAATCTTCTAAAAATGATGTTTCTGGGTTCCTAATAGTAGTTTTTTATTAAATTAAGCGAAAATAATAACAAATGTAAAAATTGCAATATCATACATGCTAAATTATAATAAAAAATATATATTATTTATACATTTAGCAATGCAGCTTTTGTAAAATTGTACACCATGTTTTAATCGCAAAATAAATGTAAATTCAAAACGTGTCTAGAAACAAAACAAGTGTCCAAATTGGGCAATTGTTTGTACCCACAATTAGCCTTTTATAATCACGAATATGTTTCAACATTTTTCGTAAAAGGCTAAAGACTACACATGATATATTATCTCCATTTGCATCACACGTATAAAACTTTCTGTAACCTTGAGCAGGTGATTTCAAAATCGTTTCGCAGTCAGGACCATAAGCGGCCAAAAAGCTTTTAAAGATTGCCAATTCCCTATAATCGAACCATGGAAAATTTCCGAATTGTGAAGGTTAAAACTTAAAAGCAATGCGTAACCAGAAACATAAGAGGCAAAAAATAACAGTATAAAATATGCTATGGCATTATGGCAGTACATAAATATGACCTCCTAAGTCCTATGGGAGGTCGCTGCAGTGGAAGCATAATATTTGAACTTATGCTGATGATGATAATTATAACATACTAGCTTTCCGCCGGCGGCTCCGCCCGCGGTTTCAAAGAAAAACTCGCAGTTCCCGTTCCCGTGGAATTTCCGGGATAAAACCTATCCTATATTACTCGTGGATAATGTAGCTTTCGAATGGTGAAAGAATTTTTAAAATCGGTCCAGTAGTTTATGAGCCTATTCATTACAATCAAACAAACAAACAAACAAAGTTTTCCTCTTTATAATATTAGTGTAGACAAAAAATGTAGTAGTTGATGATTCATGTAATAAAAAGGTAGGAAGGAAAGTATTTTCTCATTTTTGATCTTACACAAAAAATATTTTTATTTTTACATAAAAAATATTTTATTAGCATGTAGTTCCCGGTGAAAAGTGGTTAACATATTTAAATACTGTGTGTATGTTTGTCACTGAACTCCTCGTAAACGGCTGGACCGATTTTAGTTAGTACCTATGTACTATGTAGAAGTTGAAGTTAGTATGTAGTCAGTAGAAGTATGAACATATCCTAGCTTTCGCCCTCTTTCGAATCATGTACTAAAAGCCTCCTCGAGAACCGATTAAAAATAACCGCATCAAAATCTGTTGCGTTATTTCAAAGATCAAACCACAGACAGCGGGATGCGACTTTGTTACTTTTAAGTGATGTTAATAAATTAAAAGTTTATATATGTAAGCTGTCGTTCAAAATGATTGTTATTTGTAGCACACAGCTATAAACAGAACTAGGCATTAGCGAAATAAGAATTGCTATTATTGATCGTTATTATTCTGCATGATTTGTGATAAATACCAGTTAGATAATCCATTTTCTAAAAACATCTCGATTGATTCGGAAGACTAGGTAGACATTTTAATTTTAAAAATAACGATTTATTTGTATTGACTTATCCGGAAAGCGTTTTTCTGAAAAGCGTCATCGAAAACTCGACATATTTTTAAAATTTCCGTATTCACTAAAATCGGGTTTAAAAACAAATAGTTGATTGATAGCTTATTTACGAAAAATTATATCTAAATATCGATTAATAGTCATATTATGTGTGTTTGTATGTGTGTATCCTGTATAAATACATTTATTATGTGAAATAAAATTATTACAATTTCTTACCGGCATTTTATGTAAGTTCATAGATTTCTCCGCCAACTGTCGACTGATTTTAAAATTTTCTTAGCTCGTATTCTAAACAATAAAACATCACGAATCTACGATTTACCACTTTCAGGTTCCGTAAATACCTACATATTATTTTATTGTTATTTGACCCTCAATTTCGGAGATAAATCAAAAAACTTTTATAAATGATGCCGACATAATTATTATTTGGTGACCGAACAAAAACTTTAAAAATGGAAAACCCATTTTTTTTTATTTTTTTTTCTCTCTTCGTGTCAAGCACATGCCTATGTATATTTGGTGTACTTAATAAATAATATGGTATGCCTTTTACATTTGTTTTTGTTAAAAAATAGATTTAACCTATTTATTTAAAAAATATCTTACCGCATCTTCAAGCCTAGTGGTAAGGGTGGAGTTGTATGCAACAGCCTCGTTCATCAACAACAACAGCCCGATGAGCCACATTTTAAGAACATCACGTAAAGCACACACCACAATTAACACTCGATAAATTTCGTCATAACATACAATTAGTGTCAATTAAAAAATCCCTGCACATATTATTAAATCGTCTGTAAATTAACCTAGATTTTTTTTAATTCATAAAACATAGACATGCATGTTATTTAATCTGTGCGTTGATCCTGGACGCGCGTGTATCTGTGCCGTTTGGCGGGAAATGGCAGCGCATGCGCGCGACTGCGCCGCACGCGGCTCGTTGCTCAACAGTATCGGTTTAACGCGACCTTAACGTATGTGCGATGCGTATCCCCGCCGTGTAATTAGTGCCGGTTAATCAATCAGCAAATCAAACAGTCGAGTCGACCCTTCAACAGCCGGATTTAATAGTTGATTTAGAAAGTGTCAACTTAGCAAACCAACTTGAAGCTCTAGAATATGGATTAGTTTTGTTTCAGGGTTACACGCGGCGTATAATTTTGAAGACATCATTTCAGGTATCTAGTAGATATTTCTTTTATGTTTAGGAAAATCGAAATTTTATAACGCAGCCCGATGAAGTTTTCCTCATATGATCCAGCCTCTATGCTCTAGCGCATTTTTATTAGCCGGCCTCCGCCGTCAGTATTTCATGATATTTTACAAATAATAACTAACACCTATTTTCTGAACAGTGCACTTCTCAAACCTAGCTATATTTGATATAAAATTATATAATAATACCGGAATATGTAGGTACATACATTTTTTATTTTTAAATTTATCTTTACCGCTCATTGCGTAATGCCGTTAAATAAATAATAGGCAATAAACTTGACTTTTGTCCACACTTTCATTTTTTCGGACGAACCTATTGCAAGATTAAATGACACCTTTCCCCATTCAACAAGTTTAAAATAAAAATCATTATCAATTATGTAAAAAATAATTATGCTAATGACATGTAGGCAGTATAGATACCTAGGTATTTCAGATAATTTGTGCCAGAAAACACTCATAAACCAAGGATATATTCGAGTATCTGTGTTCATAGGGTTTTAAAAGCCGATAGGCGGTAGGCATTTTCAGACCACCATTAGAAAAGTTTAATGACACTTCATGTTTTTTTTATAACTCCACCAGATATCAATTGATTACGAACATTGTTTGTTTGTTTAGTTCAACTTCAGACTGATTCAAAAAAGAATGAAATATCAAATAATCCAGAGCTTTTAGAAAAAAACCGTTTTTTGGGTCCTATAAGTTAGAACGAGTAGGTATAATCTTGATCGGAACTTGTTATTTTCTAAGAAAACAACATTATAAAATTATGCCTACTTTATGTACCTACAATAGGTACATCGTCGACCTCTTATAATTTTATAAACATTACATCATCTTGAGATACTTTCACAGACACTGAAACTGATGTAATATGAAAGAAAAATGTCTAGTTAAGGTTGTACAATGTTTGGACACTAACATTATATAAAATAATAAGATTTAAACAAAAATAACTGCCACTTCCTGTCGTCGATGTGTCCGTCATGTAATCTATTCTTTTCACTGGTCATCAACCTGACTACTACACTAACTAGTTTTAATTCTCGTATTTTCTTGGTATTAGTGGTATTAATATTTAATGTGCTTATCTAGCCTTAATATTATTTAGCTGTATTTTGCCGAAATGAGTAAAAAAACAAAGGTAGTTTGTATTGAGATAATCTTTGTCTGTTTATAGTCCTTGGTGCCACAATCTTCGTCGTTGGCCTTTAAGCCTTTTACAGACAATTTATGGTGTGCCGTCTGACCAATGTTTTGATGTCGAAACAATTCAAGATGGGAGTGGCAAATTATTCCGCAGGTTGGAGAAAGAAAGCAAGTTCAGAGTCACCTAGATGGCATTTCCTTCTGTTTGAATTATCTGCAAACCAGGATTCGTCGAAAGATCTCCAAATATCTGAAAAAAGTTTGAGAATGAAAACCTTCTGACATTCGCTACGTGTCCGCTACCCGGGTTATTCTAAATATATATTTAAGTAATGCTTTATATACGTCACCGAATCTGCTTATAATACAGTAGCACCTCTATAAGTCGAACATCAAGGGAGACGCCAAAAAATTCGAGTTATAGAGTTTTCAACTTATGGAGGATTTCGACTTAGACGGATTTTTATTCGACATAAAGAGTTTGAGGTTTATTCTTATAAATTTTGAGCTATAGAAGTAAAATAAATAAAAATTCAACTTGCAAAGGTGACAAACATATTATTATTATTTATAAATCAACATTATTTCAAATCATTTTAAAATAAAAAATATGGCATTAAAAAAAAGTCAGTATTTTTTTTGCTTTAGATAATTTGGTTGTTCTCTAGCATTGTCTAATCTATAAAGAGCAGAAAATTCTTCTTCTTCAGAGATACTGGTTTGCTCTATAAAATTTCGTAAGGTATTCAATGCGGTTCTTGCCTCTTTGATGGAAACCCATGGAGCGCATGTACTATTCAAGCCTTCAATGTCATCTTAATCATTAGTATCGGTTTTCTGAGCTACTGAATCGATAATTTCGTCATCAGATACTTAATGCTAACACGTGTTTACTTGAGTCATAAATTTATTATCGTATACTCCTAAAATGTTTTCTAAGAAAGAATAGTGTAAGTTTGCACTGTCGGCAAGTTCTTAAAGTCGGTAACTTATTTTTGTTCGAACAATAGAGGTAATAAATTCCAAATGATCAAGATAAAAAGGTTGTAAAATAAAACGTTGCTATGTTCGAGATACAGAGGTCAAATTTAATTTTTCGAGTTATAGAGTGAAAATATCTACCAAAATGGCTTGGAGGGACTCGGTGATTATTTCGACTAACAGAGGGTCAAGATTTCAAGTAATGGAGGTTTTCGTGTTTGAAGGGAAGGGAACAAAACATTTTTTCGAGATTTAGAGGTTTTTGACTTATCGAGGTTCGACTTAACGAGGTGCTACTGTATTAACAATAATCTCTACTGTTAAGAATCACACAGGCACATCACCGAAGGCACATCACCGCTCGTCTAAATTGTGTACACTGTTCCTCCACATATCACAGTATAAAAAGCGAAATATTTATTTTCGTTCTAAAAATTAAAACAAATTGTCTACATTATGATAATATAATTCGTGTCTCTTGTGCGCATCCGACACAGATTTTTTCTTAATTTATGTAATAAGTAATGTAATCGTTGAATAATTATGAAAAGCCTCAAAATACATAACATTACCTATATAATATTAACAAGTAGGATTTCATTAATAGCGACAATTTTGCAACGCCATTAGTTTTAATTTTTACATAGGGCTGCCACTTGTAAGTTTATACATACAATGTTATTGTTTATTACCCATGTGCATTGGGCAATTTTTGTAATAAACATAAATACATATTTTTTGCCCACAATAAATTATATCCAAAACAAAGTACGATGCAAAACGCATGGTTAATTACAATGCTCTTAAAAAGAGAATAAGTTCGTTCGTCGATGGCGTAGATTAGTAAACAGTTCTACGTACTATGATTAATATGATCATAATTGCAAGGGAATCGCATCATAATATGATAAGAATGTAAAGTGAACCATGTCCTGCGGGGCTTAACATAACGGATTAAGGGAAATCAGGAAGTAGTCTGTAGTTGCGGTTATTAATTATTATTAGTTAATCAACAGTTTATTATAGAACATAATATGCATTACAATTTATAAGATACATATGCTACAGAAAATAACATATTTTAATCAATAAGTACATAATTGTGACTAAATATTTAAAGTGGTAACCCTAGCAAAAAATAATGATTAATCAGATAATTTTGCACTTTGGCAAAATTTATGGTACCTGAAGCAATTAAATTGACCCCAAGCATTTCCGATCATGTTAAGTGAACATCACTGATCACTTTTTTATGGAAATTATTTTTATGTCATCATTTATTTGCAACTATTTAGCTAGAGCGCGCACTGCGCAGCATCACTTGTGGGTTTGGTTGTACACGGAAAAAAAGATCATAATTATGTAGGTACTAATCGAGACTAGATAATTGACATATCTATCTATAGGTGGGTACCAATTTCATACAGATCCGATGACATTTTTTGCGTGAAATGAAACATACATACATCCAACTTAAACAAAAAAATAGTACGAGCTTTCACTCATTTAACACATAGTATCTAAGATTAGTGTGTTTAGGTAGTAATAAAAAGTTATAGAATTTAATAGTAGAAGCGAAGTATATGAATTAAGTAGTGATTATAGTGCAATCTCTACCGTACCATGCAAGCGATGCCGCGGTCATAAGATAGTTTATATGAACAACATCCAGGTGATAATCCACTTCAAAACCGGGTCAAGGTTAAATGTCAGATATTTTAGCAAATACATATTATATGCAGAGGTTGTATTTTTATTACGAGCACGTGACGTCATTAATAGTATAATAAAAGAAAGATATTTTTTATTTATTTGTTGTGTGACCTATTGCTGGCTTAGATATTATGGCATAACATTAATTTCCCTTGAAAAATACCATCCCCATTTCAACCCCATGTTTTATTTTCATACAAAACAACAAATTATCAAGGGGTCAACTATCTGTATAGCAAAATTCATCCTAATTCATTCAGCTGTTTATACGTGATGTGAATTAACAACTATTATTATTTTAAGTAACGACATATTATATATTACGTCTACGTTTAGGAATATTATACTTTTGTAGATCTATATGATAGTCAGTACTCAGTTGATATGTAAATAGACTCTAATAACATGTGCATAGGCAATAACTTTAATAGTAAGTATTAATATGTGGCTATACGTTATTTTTTTTAAAGAATACTGCAAGAGCAACAGGTAATGTAGAATTACAAAACTATAGATACGCAGGCTAAAGAATAATATATAAAATATTAGCTTTCCGCCCGCGCCTTCGCCCGCGCCTAAAACCTAATAAATTTTACACAAAAATCTTCCTATCGTATCACTCTATCTATTTAGAAAAACCGCATCAATCCGTTGCGTAGTTTTAAAGATTTAAGCATACATAGGGACAGAGAAAGCGACTTTGTTTTATACTATGTACTAGCTTTCCGCCCGCGGCTTCGCCCGCTTTGTCTAAACTCTAAAACATAATAAATTATATACTAAAACCTTCCTCTTGAATCACTCTATCTATTAAAAAAACCTCATCGAAATCCGTTGCGTAGTTTTAAAGATTTAAGCATACATAGGGACATAGGGACAGAGAAAGCGACTTTGTTTTATACTATGTAGTGATTGACTCTTCAATAATCTCATAACAATTAATTGTCAATCCTTAATAGATGGGAACATTGCAACACTGCAACACATTACAATACTAAGAAGTGAAACCGTATAATTTAAATATTTAATACAAGGTTACGCGACTTCAACCGTATTTAATTTTTTCCCATCAGATTTTTTTTAATAATTGTAGACATAGCCAGTGAAAGTGTAAAAACAAACATTTAAATGGTCGTTTTGTTTTGTTTTCAGCAGTATCGTTTAATTATTTTGTAATAAATATATAAAATAATTAAACGATACTGAAAATTGTTTGGTGACTGGACTGGAACTTTTTTCAAGAAAATAGCATACGAAATCGAGTAACCATTGAATTTTCTATTTTTATTGCAACGGATAACAAAAAATAGACTTGTTGCAGTGAAAAGGTGAGTTAGCAACCCTAGCAAGCGCCACTTGATTGATTTAAATTTATTTATTCAGGAAAAACTTTAGCAAACTACTGAAAAATACACTTAAAAACTCAAATTACGATATCCTAATAAGATAAAAATATTGATTCCTGGTATAAACCATCTCTAGTATCAATAAATAAATAAATAAATAAATAAATAAATATTATAAATAAATATTATAGGACATTATTACACAAATCGACCTAGTCCCACAGTAAGCTCAATTAAGGCTTGTGTTGTGGGTACTAGGCGACGATAAATATAATATTTATAAATACATATATAGATAACACCCAGACCCAAGAACAAAATATAATTGAGTTCATCACACAAATATTTGCCCTGACCGGGGATCGAACCCGGGACCGTCGGCTCAGTAGGCAGTTACTTTACCACTGCGCCAACCGCGTCGTCGGTCATGAATGAAGCATGGAATGATGTGACTCGTACTGTTTTTAGACAGCAGTTAGACAACAAGACCTCAGGCAGACAACTAAACAACTATTTGGCTCATTACCAAATAATTAACACAACTTTTTATTGCAGCAGCAAATTTATATTACCTACAAAATATAATTAAGCTATGCAGATATTTTTGTGAGTTATCTTTTGTGAAAGCTCTACCGCAGTGTTTCTAAAAATGGTTGGTGTATTTCCAGGCAACAATCAATCAATCAAAGCGTTTAATTTACTGAACGAGTTCCTTTTCTATGCTTACATTATTTTCATGTGATCCACCGACATTTCATGTGATTTCATGTGATCCACATTTTATTCTTGAGTTGTAGTTTTGACTGCCATTACCAATACCGAGTCAATTTTAATTTATATATAAATAAAAAAATAAAAATAAAATAATTAACATTATGATGTTAAAGATTTCAAATTTCAAACTATCACTTGATATTTTTTCAGTTCCATGTTACGTAAATATTACACTTTTTGCTACAAATTGCTCCAATTATTTAAAAATATTTTGAAATTTGGTTTCGTTGCGTAAGTATTCATTTTCTTTATTTTATCTATAATTATTATTAATACAGATAACGTGTGCGTTAACTCAATTAAGTACGATTAATTTAGAAATTATAAAATACGTAACTTCAAACAATAGCTGATTAAAAAGTTTGTGAAAACACTAACGTATTTTAAATTAATTAGGTGTAAAAATTATAATTATTTTAACATGTTCATGCACATGAAAGCATTGTTATGTTCTTTTTTATCCATTAATTTAAATATAATAGTAGGTATGTGAATCTTGGTTCGTATGATGGAAGGATGGTACCAACTAGGTACCTACCATTGACATCAAGTGCACAATAAGAATTTAAAACAAAATAGTTATGTAATTTCAGACACGTCTGAAGCTTGGGCTAATATATACCTAATTAATTATATAGTGTGCATATATTATTTTCTTAATAATGCACAAAGGCACAGATAATATTATATGTATAATACTATACTAATACCTATATACTTTATGTTAGTTACAAAATGCTCTTTTTTATTTGTTTATAAATTTTCATGTTTGTTTCAGCCAAAGATCGAATCGAGGACCTCTTTTCTCTACATTCATGCAGTGACCACTTTACAATGGCGGTCAAAAGGCCTGCAACGACTTAAACATACAGCTCCTATTGATTAAATCGACTCTTCTTCAAACAGTAGAATAAATTACTGACACGCAATAAAATTAACATATTTTTTATCTTTCAGGCTCAAGATCTCATTTAAATGGATGAGGTATCAAACAAAACCAATTAATTAAATCATTGAGTAACACAGGATTACGTGACATCTATAAAAACTTGATAAAAACGCATTTGACTCGTCAATGTATCCACATATCTTAATCTATAGCGAATAGCGGGTAATTAATACAGGTGACATAAGTATATCCCTTTCGCAACACATTACGGCATTAGAAAGCAGTGACCATGGTTCCTGTTAACATGCCATAAAAGAAATAAAGCTGGAGTGTTGCCAGATCCGTCGAGAAAACTCCAATAAAGTGTAAAAACAAAATGTCAGTCTCGACTGGAGAAGAGAGCTTGAGCGACAGACGAACACGTTATATTGGCTAAACAACCAAAATATTCTGTAATTATACAGGGTGTCCCACTATCGGTATACTAAACGCCGAGCGCGAAGGGATTTGTAGTTTTGCATACACTGATCACGTAAAAAATACTTAAACAACAAAATTACAAAAAAAAATTTTTTTTTCCTTAAAATCCATGTTTTCTTCTCTTACTTCGCGCAGCCGGCATATACCGCTTCGCTAATGTGAGCATTTTGTCTATGAAAACATAATTTTAAAAGATAGCTCACGTGCGGGTGGCAAAGTTAGGCGGGTTGCTTATTATAGGGGTGTACACATAGAGTTTTGAGAATTCATCTATTTGAAAAAAAAAATGCGTCTGGAATATTTTTAAGTATTTTTTACGTACTCAGCGTATGCAAAACTATAACCTCCTTTGAGCTTAGTATACCAACGGTGGGACACCCGGTATATAATCTAGTAGGCACTATTCATAATATTTAGCGTGAAAGAGTCCATGTACTTGACTTAACTAGAGAAAAAATCTATGAGAGATGTACCAATTCTTATTGGTATTTGAAACAGTACTTATCATGAAAACAAACCTTATCAAATTAAGTACACTATTCGGGAAAAATATAAGCCTGGCAACACCAAATTAAGACTTTTTAATATTCCTACCAGAATGTAACGTGCGAAGAATAAAGGTGTTAATTTTGCGCAGAAGTCACTTGACAGGATTGGGTCAAGCGTGGTTTGCATGGAATATTTAGTTCAACCCTACTCGGTTTGATTTATGAATTGTGATGTATACCTACTTATTTATTAAAAGCCTCACCGTTTTGCATCCTATTTGCACAACAATTAACAAAGATAACCTACAGACGATGACCGATGTATATTTCAAACTTATCATCATTATGGTAATCCCTGATCAACGATCATCACCGCTCATGACCATTTGCAGATATAGGAATTAGGAACTCTGCAAAAGCGTTCCTTTTTCAATGAGTAGGTATAGGATAAAAGATTACGAGAATAAATTAGTCAAAATTGGTGGCGTAGTCTTGCCTTACCAAAAGGTAGTCAAAAACTTAGGTGTTCTGTTTGATCAAACGTTGTCCTGGTCTAATCATATCCAGGTATTGAGCCGTAGGATTTATGCCGCTTCCGCTACGCTCCGAAGACTTCGTAACTTTTGGCCCATTCCCACTAAAATTATGCTAGCACAATCCCTTCTACTCCCTATTCTTGACTACGCTGATGCATGCTTTCCTGATTTATCAGTAGAGCTAACTGATAAACTTGAGCGACTCCAAAATTTTTGTATTAGATTTATTTTCGGCCTTCGAAAATACGATCACGTTTCTATTTACAGAAAAAAGCTCAAGTGGCTCCCCATCCGTTTTCGCCGGAATCTTCATTTGTTGCAATTACTGTTCCGTATCCTTTTTGATCCTTCTACTCCTATTTATCTCAAAAACAATTTTTCCTTCCTGCACAATGAAAACTATACTCTTCGCTCGGCTGATAGACTCACCTTGAGTGTTCCAGTTCGACGTACTCACTTCTTCGCTAAATCATTTGTTGCCATTGCTGTCAATCTTTGGAATTCTTTGCCACTACATATTAGACAAGCTAAAAATGTATCTTCCTTTAAAAACCTTTTGCGACGACACTTTCTCACCACTGCTTTCAACTCGGCACATTAACTATGTTTTTACATATTATTATTTTTACACAGATATGTATGTATGTATTTAGTATGTATGTATTATATAGTATTTTATATTTGTTTTATGTAGTATGTATGTATTTAATAATATTATATAGTATCATGTATATATATATAAATCATAGTCATATAAGTATATGTGTAATTTGTATGATGTATATATTATATTTTAATCTTCTTATATATAAAAATGAATCGCAAAATGTGTTGGTAAGCGCATAACTCGAGAACGGCTGAACCGATTTCGATAATTCTTTTCTATACTAATATTATAAAGAGGAAAGGTTTGATTTTTTGTTTGTTTGTTTGTATGAATTGAATAGGCTCATAAACTACTGGACCGATTTTAAAAATTCTTTCACCATTCGAAAGCTACATTATCCACGAGTAACATAGGCTAGGTTTTATCCCGGAAATCCCACGGGAACGGGAACTATGCGGGTTTTTCTTTGAAAACGCGGGCGAAGCCGCAGGCGGAATGCTAGTTTTATTATATTCCTTGAAGTACGAGGATGGTTCTTATGTAGAGAAAACGTAAACATGTACCACGGGCGAAGCCGGGGCGGACCGCTAGTGTATTATATATTCGAGTGCAGTATATTTATCCTTAAGTATCTTTATTTATATATCTATCCGTAAATCTATTTTAATTATTAATTTTATTTTATTTAATTTTTTGCTTCTTTTATCCTTGCTTTTTTTTTTCTACCACCTACCACTGTCATTTCAGTAAACTTGTTACCTTTTGCCCAGGTTGCCTGGAAGAGATCACTTCTAAGTGATAAGGCCGCCTAATAAACTATACTGTTTTTTTGTTTTGTATACTTATATTAGCAATAAGTTTTATATGTATAGTTTTATTGAAGAGTAATAAATAAATAAATAAATAAAGTAAGGGACTGTGATTGGAGAAGAAATGGATACGTCTCCGACTCTCCCATTCGAAATATATAACTCAGTAGTACATAATATGCTACTACTGCATGCTCATCTTCTGTGGGAATGTAGTACCTTCCCCGGTGCGAGCTGGCTCAATTCCTGCCGAAGCGTGCTCGACTCTTGTATATGTAAGCATCTATGAAATAGGTAGGTAACTTATTTTAAAAAAATGTAATCATTCCTCTTAAATAAATACATAAATGTTTTACGTTTTCGGGACCGACATCGAATTCACTTCGTTGTTTTCTTATTATCTACTAGATGAGCTCCGCGGTTCTACCCGCAGTGCTCCGTTCCAGTTGGTCAGCGGGATGATATTTTATAGCCTTCCACGAATCCACGATAATATCTAACACCGAAAGAATTTTTCAAATCGTAGTAGTTCCCGAGATTAGCGCGTTCAAACAAACAAACTCTTCAGTTTCATAATATTAGTATAGATAAGGGGGGAAGGAGTACTTATATTTTGTGTAAAATTTTAGATCCTGAGCTTTACCTAACCTAACCTTTTCAATGGACCATACTTAAAAAATCTCATTAGCAACAAAAAATAAGAATCAAAATCGATGCATTAACGAAAAAGTTATTCACAAGACCATCGTATACCGTGATCGTATTGAGAAATCTTATTTTTGGAAGACGGTTAAGAATATATTCACCATAATCGGCATTAGGTATGTGCATAATTCAAATTATTCAAATTGGTGGAATACCTTCTACTAAATTATATTACTTAAGTATTATAAACTAGCTGTGCCGTGCAGTTTCACCTGCGGACGAACCCGCGTGAAAAATCAAGTACCTATTCATCCTATGGCTATAGGTATATTATCCTGTAAACTTTTATCCAAATCCGTCCAGTAGTTTTTACGTGAAAGATTAACAAAGTTCAAGTCAAATTTGTAGGCTACAAAGACAAACTTTCGCGTCTATACAAATAGTATGATGATTATGAACGACTTATTTTATGTAATGCAATTTTTAAGGTTGGGTGCCTACAAGCGTAGGTACAAAATAATATATCAATTTTAAGATACCTAATTTTTTTTCCAAATTTCAGCGACGTGAATCATATCAGAAAAGATTCTAAGTGCATCCCTCATGCTCATTTAAAATATGTGGATCCATATACTCGTAATAAATAAAAAACCGCCTTGTTAAATATTTACGCAAATTTGTACATATTTGAGAATTGAGATAGTAAAATGCAAGAAATACAATTAAGTCAAGTAGTTAACAAGTAGCGTGGCCGTGGGTAAAAATCTTCCTCGAGAACCACGTTAACCACGCAAGAATGCATGCAATGCAATACAATAATAATATTATTATCTATATCCATTATTAAAATTTAAATCAGATGTGCGCGTGGCGCCTTTTAATAAAAAGCTAAGATAAAAATTATGCAACGGACGTTTTAAATAAGTTTCAAACGGTTGACTGTGGAATTTACACATATCTCAAATCTCAATATTATAAATCAAACTTTCAAAAAATCAATATAAGGGAACTTATTTTAGGTTTTTATGCTGGTATTTGGGAAATTGGAACGCAGCCATTCTTATTGACATTTCTGATTTCTATCACAGAACGTCATTTGTTGTGTTGAGTCAGCTGTCAAATCCCAATTTGTATTCAAATTACTACAGATTTTTTTTCCCATTAAATTCTCTTCTAAATCTTTAAATATGGCTTATTTAACTCAACCCGATTATGTAAAATATGTCTGTACGTGTGGACAGCTAAAGCCTATAACGAATTTATATTTTTGTCGACATTGCTTGAAAATAAGATGCGGTTTTTGCATCTGTCATGAGGTAAGTCTATTTTTTACGAAATAATACTACATAGGTTTATAGGAATAAATAAATAAAGCTTTTATTAAGACACAACTATCTATTCTTAATAGTTGTTTCCAATTCTATCGATAGTCTGTTTCTATGACCCACTGTTGCCCCTCCTACCTAAATTGTATTCTATAGCAATTGGTATTCAACTCAATAATCTGAATGATATAAGAGATATCATCATTGTAGAGTAGCACTTCTTTGTCCAAGTTTTTCAAATAAAAAGCCTTATTTAATTATCCTTTTTATGCTTTTCACAAATATTTGACTTAGGCTAACGGTTAAGCGCTACTGAATAAAATATGATTTATTATAAAGTAAATGCGGTGGGGTAACTATTTGGACACATACATTTACAAATAGGTTTGATCAGCATATTTCATATGTGTCCCTACAATCATTTTACAATTTATATACTTACTGTAATTAAAATATATGTTTGCATCTATTCAATATAACTTTTAGACTTTTGTATAATTGACAATGGCTTTGAAATCGTAAAATCGTAACAAATGATTATTACAGCTTTGTACATTAATATAATTTCTTTCTATGCATTTAAGGTGGATTCACACTATTGTGCGAACTGTCTCGAAAATATGCCATCATCAGAAGCTCGGCTGAAGAAGAACCGATGTAGCAGTTGTTTCGACTGTCCCAGCTGCTTCCATACCCTGTCCACTCGGGCGACGATTGCTCAGCCTCGTCAGGATCCTGCTGGTGGGGACGCCAAGGTTGAGAATAAACAACCGAAGAAGATGTATTATTTGTCGTGTTTTAACTGCCGTTGGACGTCTCGCGATGTTGGCATTCCAGATCAACCTGTTGGTAAGGGAAAAGTATTCTTAAATCAAATACATACCACTCTGAACTTATAAAATCACCTTTTGTGCAATTATTTTATTTGTAATTAATACTTCTTTAGGTGTTTACAATGAATAATATTCATTCATTACACATGACTGCAGATTACAGTGTTAAAAAATTACTGGAAAAGTCTCTTGCCTTCTGAAATGAAAAAAAAAAATATCAAAAAAATTATGTTTCCTATATAAGAAACACTAAAAGATTGTTAAAATGTTACAAACATGACAATAATTATATTAACCAAAAACAACTTGATATATCTGTGCCTCCAGTGAATAAGGGAGTAAGACGAGTTATTCCCTTTGGT